>SRLM01000741.1:0-32650 GCA_015708895.1 Populus ilicifolia
CCTTTCGGTGTTTTACCCATAACTTTTGACTCAGGTGTCCAACTGAGCTGTTCTTTAATGATCTTGAAAGGTGACAGAATTTCCTATAAATATGTCTCTAATAGACATCTCGAAAAAAAGCTTCTACGAGGGTTGAATTGCTGTCCAAAGTTAGAGTCAGATTTGTGTCCGAATTTTTACTGAAATTGTGTTGTGTTCTTCTTTATAGATTTCGGTTCTTTAGCTTGTAAAACTTATTATTTCAGTTTGATTCAAGTTATTTCATGTTTATTGAAGTGTTCTTATATATAATCATGGTTGGCTAATCTCTTTCTTGGATCCAAATCAAGGATGATGGTGGTTGAGGTGAGTTCTTTAAGATATGAATGAATCTTAATGTTTATCTTTTCATTTTCTTCATGAATGATTTATCATTGCAAAGAAACTTTAGAAACCATTTAGGTAATGTTATAATCTTGAATTTTTATGCACAAACTTTAGTTTTGGTATAGAGATTGCTTGATTCAATGTCTTACTTAATATGAAAATACTTGTTCATTCTTAAGCAATAATTAATCTTCATCCTTTTAAACTTCATTGTAATATCTTCCGATCTAATATCACCATCGTCGATATTAGGTTGAGTTATCTTATATATCATGAAGGAATCACCAATACATCACCATTAAAATTGATTTGGACCAAGACTTACTTTTTCTTGTCATTTAAAATCTATTTACACTTTTTCATCTTTGAAAACAAATCCATCAATTATTTCCAACCAAGTTATTGTTAATTTAATTTCTCCTGAGTTGTTTTTTTTGTTACCTAGCTTAATTTCCAGATCTAGCTCTCTGTGGATATGACCTCGATCTTACCGAGTTAATTGCTACATCGCACACTCGTGCACTTGCGAGTTAAAACAAGCCGATCATAAAAAGCAGTCAAACATGATTCACTGCCAAAACTGAGTTTTTTGCAGTGAATTAGCATTCACTATTGAATTGTGTGTTCTGCAATGAATTTGGGATTCACTGCCGAAACTATGTCATTTGCAGCGAATTAACAATTCGCAAGTGGCATGTTCTGCAGCAAATCACTGCTGAAGTTGAGTTGTTTGAAGCAAAATTATGATTTGTTGCTGAAACTGTGGTGCTAGTAGCGAAATAGTTCTCGTTGCCGAACTGGGCAGCCTGCAGCGAACTAGTTCTCATTGTCGATTTCTACAATAAGCCTTGTAAGCATAAATGAGATAAATGCTAGTAACAATTTTGTGGCATGATATTGTAAAATATGGATCACTTGAATGAGAACATATGAACTCTTGAAATAAGTGTGGGGATGAATGTGATTCAAAATTACAAATGTACTAATTTATGACCATTGATGTCTTAGGTGGTGCGATCAGGATTGGACCATCATCAAGACAAGAACAACCCACAGGTGGGTGACTTGCACCTTCCTTTTCATACATTAAATAATAAGGTATTTTAACATGAATGTTACCATAATGAGTTAGAACAAATATTAGATTGTCAAATGTTTAAATGTTGTCAAATGGTTGATTAGCTTTGGCTAATGACATCTGAAGGGATGACCTGGACAAGGGAATGATTAGCCTCGACTAATAGCATATGAAAGGATGACCGGGATAAAGAAATGATTAGCCTTGGCTAATGGTATTGGAAGGGATGACCAGGACAAATGATTGAGTATCATTAGCTGAAGGCATCTGAAGTGGATGATTAGAGGAGGTGAACAACTAACCTTAGCAAATAATGCCTTAAGAGGATAGTTGGGTTTAAGATTATGGTTGTTTACGAGAATTGGTGCATGTATATGCATTATAAGTTATGTATACCAAGTACATGAAGAAACTATAAATATCATGCATCAAACATAGAATAATGTTAATCTGCCTGATTATTTAATTATCATTATTATTAAAAAGCAACTGCATTCTCTTAAATGTTTTGTACTACAATGGGGACGTCACATCAACAAGATGCCTAGGAAGCCCAATACATAGGAACTTACTTTTGCAAGAAATCATGTAGTTGCATCCTAAATCATGATGTATGATTAGTGCTTAAAAGTGCACTCTTATTAAGTATTTATATCATTATATTGCACCTAAAGTATCATTAAATTCCCTAACAAAAGCATGTTTTATATTAACAAGTCTAAAAATATAATATACCTTTAATTCATGGTAAATGTTCATTCTAAATGCAGGTCTATCATATAAATAAAAAGATTGATTGATGAGTTTAAGGATTGAAATTGAAAGGATAAAGAGAAGGCCAAACTTAGCAAAGTGTTGCTGGTGCATTCCAAACTCGAACACTATTCGGTAATTGGATCATATCTGGAGCTGTAGATATCAGATTTAGGTCTATTTTATATGGATGGAAAGGTAAAACATAGACCTACAACTTTCATATAGACTTAAATACTCAGTTTTGTCGTTTTCAAGTTCAAATCTTAGCAACAACGAAGACGTCAAAAGCTATCCTGCAGCTCAAACACTATTCGGTTTTTGGCTTATATCTTGAGTTTTAGAACTCCAAATGAGCTCTGGTGTTTTTTGTTGGAAATCTGAGACAATTGCCCATAACTTCCATGACTTAGTTGGCTATAATTCTAATATTAGCAATAATGTTTTGGCCAGCCAACAATATCAATAATCAGCCCATGATATAAGAAAAATAGTAGCTATTAATGTCAAAAACCAGCCACCAATCAATGGATGCCTACCAATTATTCAATCAATCAATAGTTCTGAAACTTATCCTATAAAAGGAGGCATTTTTCATGTATTTAGTCATATTAATTTTCAAATCAAAGTTATCTTCTTGCTTTCTCTCTACATCTTTGTAATATTCAAGTTTTCTTTCATGCTATAGTAATCTCTTGTTTATGCTCTTTCATTTCCTTTCATATACTTAGTTAGATCATATTATGTTTGTGTTCTTATATTGTTTATTTATGTTTTTCTCCTTCTTAATGTTTAGCTAAGTTAATTATGTCAAGGTGAAAAAGTTTCTCAAATGATATTCGAATAGGTATAATATAAACTCAACATAGGCTTTAAATGTTTATATCCAAGAAAGATTGTTATTAACATGTTTTACTTTTTTATCTTACTAATTTTTAATACCTTGCTTATTAAATGGTTAATTTAGATTTCTGTTGTATAATACTTGGTACATCAAATGCTTGATCCTTCATAGTCTTCAGCCGACATCGTTATTATGATATGAACTTGATTTATTGTTAACATAAACTAGCAACATGATTGCTTGATGATATTTATAAGTATGGTGTTACTTAGATAAAATGATTAATATGATCATGTTAGTAATTTATAATAAGCTAATAATGAGAAATCATCCGATTGGAACCTTCTTTGTGTGTGGTTTCTAGTTGAGTAATGAAAAGAGTTTATATTATATTTATTTGAAATACCATTAGTGAATCTTATAACCTTGACATATATTTTGTTATTGTTTAATCCTTACATCAATATCACATCCCAAAACTTTCCTAACTCTTTTTCTGTTATTATTCTCTTCAATTTTTTTTCTTTATATATAATTTATATAATTCACCTCCCTGTGGTTCGACCCCGGTCTTGCCGAGTTATTTTACTTTGACACTCCTGCACTTGGAATAAGACATCAACTCTTTGATCGTGTCAAGTTTTTAGCGCCATTGCCGAGGAGGTAAGCTATTGTATAAATTAAATATTTTATTTTCACTTTTATTTATTTTTCTAATTGTTGTTTCTTTTTCTTTTTCTTTTTCTTTTTCTTTTTTCTTTTCTTTTCTTTTGTATTTGCATGAGAGTTTGAACACATATATTAAGTGGTAGACTTTCGAGAAAATCCTCATTTTGTTCAAAAAACATGGCCGAAGAAGATGACCAATCAATTCATAATAAGAATAATCGTGTTAGAACACTTAGAGATCATATGAATCCAACAAGAACAAGTGCACCATCATGTATTGTTTTTCCTCCTGATGCATCTCATTTTAATTTTAAGTCAGGTATTATTCAACTTTTACCCACTTTTCATGGCTTAGAATTAGAAAATCCATACTTGCATTTTAGAGAATTTGAAGAAGTTTGTAACACTTATAATGACTTAAATTGTAGTATGAACACCATCAAATTAAAGCTTTTTCCTTTTTCATTAAAAGATAAAGCCAAAACAAGGCTACAAAATATTAGGTCAGGATCCATTCATGCTTGGGATGAAATACAACAATAGTTTTTAAAGAAACTTTTCCCTTCTCATAGAACAAACTCTTTCAAAACACAAATCACCACTTTTACTCAAAAACCAAAAGAAACATTTTACAAATGTTGGGATAGATATAAAGACTTGCTTAATACCTATCCTCATCATGGTTTTGAAATATGGAGATTGGTTTCACAATTTTATGAAGGGTTAACACCTAAAGATAGGCAATTGGTGGAATTGATGTGCAATGAAACTTTTGAAAATAAAGAACCTGATGAAGCAATGAAGTACCTAGACTTGCTAGCTGAAAATGCTCAAAATTGGGACACCACAGGTACTTGTGAGGCACCAGGTAAAACTCAACCTCATACATCTAATGGAGGCATGTATAGCCTTAGGGAAGATCATAACCTCCAAGCTAAATTTGCATCTTTAGCTAGAAAAGTTTAGGCACTAGAATTAAAAAAAAAGTGGTCAATTAAAATCTGTTCAAGAAATTGTGTGTCAAATTTGTGAAACTAATGAACACCCAACCAATGATTGTCCTACTTTGCTTTCTTTTAAGGAATGTCTCCATGAACAAGCCAATGCTTTAAATAGTTTCCAAAGACCAAGTCATAACCCATAGTCACAAACGTACAACCCTGGTTGGAGAAATCACCCAAATTTCAATTGGAAGAGTGGTAACAATAATGCACAAACTTCATAAGCATCAGTTCAAGCACAATATAATTTTCAAAATTCTCATGGATATGCACCTCCTTATATTCCCTTTGCTAGAAGAAATCTTGAGGAAACATTACATGCATTCATTGAAAAGTAAGAGACAAACAACACTCAAAATGCTTAAACCATGGCTGATTTGAAAGATACTCTTGCAACGTTCACATCTGCTCTCAGTTTTTAGGAGAAAGGTAAGTTTTCATCTCAACCCCAGCAATATCCCAAGGGATAATACAATTCAAGTACAAGCAGTTCCGGAAGTCAATATTTGAATCAAGTCAAATCAGTTACTACTCTCCATAGTGGTAAGGTTATTAAAAAACCCATTCTTGAACCTTGTGAGAAAGAAGGTGAGTTAGTCTCCAAGGATAAGGAAATGGTTGAACCTGATCATTGCAAGGAAGAGACTGATTCTCCACCAGCACTTCCATTTCCTCATGCCATAATGAAATAAAGGAAAGTCAATCACAATTCTACAATCTTTGAAACTTTCAAACAGGTAAGGATTAATATACCTTTGCTAGATGCTATTAAATAGGTACCATCTTACACTAAATTTTTGAAAGATCTGTGCACTGTAAAGAGAAAATTGAATGTGAAAAAGAGCCTTCTTAACCGAACAAGTAAGTGTCATTCTTCAAAACAATAATGCTTTGAAATATAAAGACCCTGGTTGTCCTATAATTTCTTACTTAATTGGAGAACATAAAATTGACAGAGCTTTATTTGATCTTGGAGTTAGTGTGAATTTACTTCCATATTTGATTTTTCAAAGTCTCAATCTAGGTGAGTTAAAACCTACTTCTATAACTCTTTTACTTGCTAATAGATCTATAAAAAGATCTAGAGGAATAGTTGAAGATGTGTTGGTACAAGTTGATAAATTCATCTTTCCTATGGATTTTATTGTCTTGAATACACAACCTGTTGAAGCATGCAATTCAATTCCTGTTATTTTAGGACGTCCATTTCTTGCAACATCTAATGCATTGATTAATTGTAAGAATGGAGTGATGAAGTTATCTTTTGGAAATATGACATTAAAAATAAATGTTTTTAACATTTGCAAGCAACCTTGAGATGATAATGATTTACAGGAAGTAGATTTTATTGAAAAAATAATTTATGATCAATTTGAAAATTCTTCCAATGAAATTGAGTTTAATGAATCTAAAGATTTGCAAATGGTTTGTTTTCAGAAAGAATCAAAGGCAAATATTTGGAGACCAAAAATTAAGGAATTGTCACCCCGATCAATTGGGTCTATACCTTCAAGTGTTCAACCACCAAAACTCGATTTGAAGCCATTGCCATATAATCTCAAATACTCATTTTTGGGAGAAAATGAAACTTTTCCGGTAATAATTTCTTCCAAACTTAATGTTCATCAAGAAGGTAAGTTATTACAAACTCTGAAAATGCACAAAAATGCATTAGGATGGACCATAGCTGACATAAAAGGAATTAGTCCTTTGATTTGCATAACACAAGATTTATTTGGAAGAAAATGTTGAACCCTCTAGAGAAATGCAACGAAGGTTTAATCCTAATATGAAAGAAGTAGTGAGGAATGAAGTCATTAAGCTTCTACATAATGGAATCATTTATCCTATTTCTGATAACAAATGGGTAAGCCCTACCCAAGTTGTACCTAAAAAGTCTGGAGTTACTGTGATAATAAATGAGAAAAATGAGTTAATTCCAATGAGGACTATTACTGGTTGGGGCAAGTGCATTGACTATAAAAAACTTAATTCAATGACTAGAAAAGATCATTTTCCTTTACCTTTCATGGATCAAATTCTAGAAAGAGTTGTAGGTCATGAATTTTATTGTTTTCTAGATGGTTATTCAGGTTACAACCAAATTGAAATTGCATTTGAAGATCAAGAGAAAACTACTTTCACATGTCCATTTGGATACCGAAGGATGCCTTTTGGATTATGTAATGCACCAGCGATGTTTTAAAGATGCATGTTTAGCTTATTCAGTGATACGGTTAAATGTTTTCTTGAGATTTTTATGGATGATTTTTCTGTTTTTGATGATTTATTGAATAATTGTTTAACTAATTTGGAAAAGGTTTTGAATAGGTGTGAAGAAAAGAATCTTGTGTTGAATTGGGAAAAATATCATTTTATGGTAACAAACAGCATTGTACTTGGTCATATTGTTTCATCAATAGGAATTGAGGTTGATAAATCTAAAATTGAGTTAATTGTCAACTTGCCAACACCAAAATTTGTTAAAAATGTTAGATCATTTTTAGGACATGCTGGTTTTTATAGAAGGTTTATCAAAGATTTTAGTGTAATATCTAAGCCATTATGTAACCTTCTAACAAAGGATAATGTTTTTTTAATGGATTGAATATTGTGAAGAAGCCTTTGCTAAACTTAAAAACCTACTTATAACTGTTCCTGTCATTCAACCTCCTAATTGGTCATTACCTTTTGAAATAATGTATGATGCTAGTGATTATGCATTGGGTGCTGTTTTAGGACAGAAAAGATAAGAAACCCTATGTGATTTACTATGCAAGTAAAACTTTAAATAGTGCTCAAATAAATTACACAACCATTGAAAAAGAATTACTTGTTGTAGTATTTGCATGTGAAAAATTCAGATCTTATCTTGTTGGCTCACCTGTTATTGTTTTTAGCGATCATACAACGTTGAAATATCTTCTTTCGAAGAAGGATTCTAAAGCTAGATTGGTGCGGTGGATTTTGTTACTTCAAGAATTCGTATCATAATCAAGGATAAGAAAGGCACCGAAAATGTTGTCGCGGATCATTTATCAAGATTGACAAATGATTTGAAATCTAACATCACACCAATCGATGACTACTTTCCTGATGAATCTTTACTTTTTATCACTACAATGCCTTGGTTTGCTAATATTGTTAATTTTCTTATTTTAGGACATTTGCCAGCACATTGGGGCACCTAAGATAAAAGAAAGTTCTTGAACGAAGTGAAGAACATTTATTGGGATAAGCCTTATTTATTCAAATATTATCCTTATCAAATATTTCGAAGATGCATTCCCGATAATGAGGTAAATAATGTCATTAAATTTTGTTATTCTAAGGCATTTGGGGGTCATTTTTCATCAAAAAAGACAGCTAGAAAAGTCTTATAATGTGGATTTTATTGGCCTACCATGTTCAAGGATATGCATGCATTCTACAAAACTTGTGAAAATTATCAAAAGTTAGGATCTCTTTCAAAACATCACATGATGCCTTTAAATACTATTCTTGTCATTGAAATCTTTGATTGTTAGGGTATAGATTTTATATGTCCATTTCGTCCATCATTCGATTTTGTGTACATATTAGTTGCAGTAGACTATATTTCAAAATGGATAGAAGCAATTCCAAGCCGTAACAATGATCATAAAACAGTCATTAAGTTTTTGAAAGAAAACATTTTGAGTCGATTTGGAATCCTTCAAGCTATGATAAGTGATGGTGGAACACATTTTTCTAACAAGCCATTTGAGTCTTTAATGAAAAAATATGGAATCACACACAAAGTTGTCACCCCTTATCACCCCCAAACAAATGGACATGTAGAACTTGCTAATAGGGAGATCAAACAAATCTTGGAAAAAACTGTGAACCCTAATCGAAAGGACTAGTCTTTAAGACTTAATGATGCACTTTAGGCATATCAAACTGCTTTTAAAACATCATTAGGTATGTCACCTTATAGGTTGGTTTATGGAAAACTTTGTCATTTGCTTGTGGAACTTGAATACAAAGCTTATTGCGCTATTAAAGCTTTCAATTCAAACCTAGATGATGCTAGTTAGTTGCATAAGTTACAAATAAATGAGCTTGAAGAAATAAGAAATGATGCATATGAGAATTCAAAAATTCATAAAGCAAGAATCAAAGACTTTCATGATAAAAGAATCTTAAGAAAAACATTTGATGTTGGTCAAAAAGTTTTACTTTATAATTCTCAACTCCATTTATTTCCTAGAAAGCTAAGATCAAGATGGAGCGATCCATTTGTTGTGAAACATGTATATCCTTATGGGGCCTTTGATATTAGGAATCCAAAGAATGATAATGTTTTTAACATCAATGGACATCATTTGAAAGCTTACTTTGATAATTCTCCTAGTGAAAATGAATCCATTGGTTTGAATGATCCTGTATATAAAGGTTGATTATTTTGTTTTTCTCATATTTTTTTATGTGACTTTTGTTTTGCTAGTCTTTCTCCATCCCCAGTCAAATGGTGGATAACGATACTCCATGACTCTTAAGTCGGTTCTTTCAGTTTCCCATGATAATTGATATCTCTGTATATATTTCTTCAATTTCTTGTTCCTTCTCTTTCTTTACAGCTCTTCTTCACTTCTCTTTAAAAAAAAAAAAACAAAAATGGACACCACTCTTAAAAAATTGAAAAAGTATTTTTCTACTCTGCCTCAAAATGCGATTACAAAAATTTACCATGCTAGGTGTGAAAGATTGAGGTTGTTAATGAACCATGGAATTCCTGAAGATATTCGCTGAATAATTGAAGCAAAGATCCAGGACAAGTAAAAGCACTTTTGCAAAGAAATGTTGTGCAAAATGACTAAAAGTCTATCACCAATGTGCCACATGGACTTGTAATGTACAATATTGTTCTTTAGGAATGATATCTATAAACTATGAAGATAAAATACAATTCATTAAGGATGACCTGAGTAAGGAGTCTTTAGATAATCTTCTATTAACTCTTGAGACGCATTCTAATGGAGATGTGTATCATACAATTCATGATTTATGGCCTCATTTTCATAAAGAACATGATTGACTCAGTCTTGGGAATCTGACTAAAAAAGATTTTGTTTGCCAGTTTTTAAGAAAACTGGATGGGAAGCCTATCCCCGACTCATAGAGGGCGTTTAAGCCGTTCCTAGACGTAAAACTAAGGGAAAGTTATGAGCCACAATCACAATTGCTTGTACATACATATAATAATAATAATAATAATAATAATAATAATAATAATAATAATAATAATAATAATAATAATAATAATAAACAAATAAAGAAGAAAGACAGAGAGAGTGAGACTTCAGCTAACCTACATATAGGTAGTATGTTTTACATTTTCAATTTCTCATCTATAAAACCTTTTCTTCCTTCCCATCATTTCTACTTAACCCATTCATTCAGTATATATAGAAGTGTATAGAAATGACAAGTTCCTCTGTTCCTAAAATAAAAACTATTTATGTTTTTGGTGGATCTAGTCCTGGAAAAGAGAAGGAGTTTTTAGAATCAACAAATCATCTTGGTCGGGTACTAATTGAGAGAAAGATTCATTTAGTGTATGGGGGAAGTAGCCTTGGGTTAATGAGGGGTGTTTCAATAGTTGCATTTGTAGGAGGCAGTCAAGTTTTGGGGGTTGTCCCCAAAGCTTTAGCCAAAAGGGACATCATTAGAAAAACAATTGGAGAGGAATTATAGATATCCATAATGTCTAATAGAATGAATATAATGTTTAACCATGCTAATGTCTTCATTGCCTTACTAGGTGGTCTAGCTACATTGAAAGAGATCTTTCTTATTTCCTCTTAGACCCAACTGCACATTCACCATAAACCTATAGGTTTGTTAAATGTTAATGGTTTTTATGATAATTTGTTGTCTTTTCTTGATCAAGCTGTGGATCAAGAATTTCTAACATCTTCAGCACGACAAATCATAATCTCTGCTACTACTGCTGAACAATTGATTGACCAACTACAATCTTTCATCCTTGTAATTGATCCCTCAATGAGTCAACTCAATTGGTCAAACATGAAATGCTGTAAAAAGCTTAAATTGGATTTGAGCCTTAGTTTGTAAAAAATTATGTCTTTTGGTTTTATTAATAGCATAATATTTGTGTTTTGTTGTTTCTTATATTTGTTTTAGTGTGTTTCAGGTTTGTCAATAGGCATTGTTTCAGGTGATATCTTCTACACTCAATCTTTTTGCTTAGAACATTGAGGACAATGTCTTGTTTTAATTGGGGGGAGAGGGTAGTATTTGATATTTGATATTAAAAAACAATTATTAAGTAACTGTATTTTCTATTATTTAAACCATTTGCAAAACTATTATTACTAGGATGACAGAGTAACGAAGGAACTTTAGTGACTCTTGAGACGCATCTTAGTAAACATTCTTAACAAAGTCTATTATAATACTTCTTGAAATATTCAAGTTTACAAACTCTTGGATTGTTATCACTTGATTCTGTTTATATGCTGACTTGACTAAAAAATTAATGTCTTCTTCCATGTGCAGGAGTGTCGAAGTAATAAATAACCTAACAAGACCGAGGTCGAACCACAGGGAGGTTAATTGTACAAATTATAAACAACAATAATAGTAACAATAACAACAACAATAATAGTAGCAATAATAATACTAATAATACTAGTAGTAGGAATAGTAGTAGTATAACAAGAACAATAACAACAACAATAAGAAAGAAGAAGAAGAAAAATTAATGAAAACTTTGAGATGGAAAATTGAAGTAAGGATTAAACAATGATAATAAACAATGTCTAGGTTAGAGGAACCACTAATGGTATGTCAAACAAATATATTATAAACTCTTATTATTCAATTGAAAACCACACATAAAGGAGGTTTCAATTAGATTATAGATTGTTAACATGATTACATTAGTCATCCTATTCAATTAATGCTTATGTTAACAACAATCATTCATTCATGTTAACAACAATTAATACTTGTAAATTTCATCAATCATTCATGATTATAACTTATGTTAACAACAAATCAAGATTAGTCATTTAACAAGCAAAGTATTAAAGAGTGAACAACATAACAAATACAAAACATGTTAGTATCAAACATTAAAGTCCATATTAAGTTTACACTATACTTATTCTTACACAATTAGTGTAACCTTCTCACCTTGACATAATAAACTTAGCTAAACATAATAAAATAAAGAAAAATAAATAAACAAAACAAGAACATAAACAAGATAAAAGTTAACCAAGTAAAAGAAAGGAAATGAAAGGCATAAACTTGATATTAATGAAAGCAAAGCATAAGTAATACAAAAAAAAATACAAAGACAGAAAGCAAAAGCATGATCTTGATCTAGAAACCAAGATGCCTAAATGCATGGAAAATATCTCCTTTTATAGGCCAAAATTGGGAACTATTGATTTGATGACTAATTGATGAGTAGGTGGCCAACTCTTGACTTGGTGACAATCTTTATATTCTCTTGTCTACCCAAAACATCATTGATAACGTCAAAATTAAAGCCACTTCAAAACATGAAAGTTGTAGGAATTGTCTCAGCTTTCTTGTGTAAATAATTAAGCTCATTTCGACTTCTATAACTCCAGATATGGCCAAAATACTAAACAATGCTCAGGTTAGAGGACAGATTGGGGCTTCTTTGTTGTTGCAACAATTTGGACTTGAAAATAGCCTTTTTAGATCTTGGGCTCCACACAAAAGTTTTAGGTTTATGTCTTAGCTTTCCATCCGTATAAAGTAGACCTAAATCTGAGATCTATAGCTCCAGATATGACCTAATTACCAAACAGTGTTCCTGTTTGGATTGCGCCGACATCTCTTTTCTAAGTTTGGCCATTTCTTTGTCCTTTTAATTCTAGTTCTTAAATTCAGCAATCAATCCTTTTATTTATGTGATAGGCCTGCATTTAAAATGAATATTTACTATAAATTAAAGGTATCTTATATTATTAGATATATTATTATAAAACATGCTTTAGTTAAGGAATTATTGATACTTCAAGTGCTAAATGATGATATAAAATCTTGACAAAAATACACTTTTAAGTATCAATCACACCCCCCAACTAGCTTATTACTAGTCCTTAGTAATCAAAGCTTTAAAATAGAAAAACAATTTGCAAATTCCGCAAAGCAAGATATTCATCATTTAACTTCCATTAATCTATCCAAATAAACAAACACTCATTAAATTTATATATCTGCTCAATACCTCTTAACAAGATATTCATAAACCTTTCTTTTGTGCTCAATGTATCAACACATAATTATGGGGCTTTTCGTGGAAGAAAACAAAATTTTTGTTCTATTGTTTAAGGTTAACTTCCTTGGGTTGGGATTATTATTTTTGTCTTTTTTTTAATATATATACATATAATTTAAAACACCATGCATCTTTAACCCATGTAACGAGCTTTCAGCTAATGACTCCCAGACCAGTTGGTCTTAGGGCATTAGGTGCTAAAACACCCCTACGAGCTTAGTAACTCGGGTCGCAGATACTGATATATAGATAGTGCAATGTTTGATTCCCTTAAACTTTTCTCCTCAACCCATGTAACAAGTGTTGGGCCAATAGCTCCAAAGTTAGTTGACTTTAGGGTATTAGGTGTTAAAACACCCCTTCAAACTTAATTACTTAGGTTAGGGAGGCTACGAAAGCAAACTTATCTATATTTTTATTATTATCATTTTTTTCTTTTTAATTATATATTATCCCTTTCCCTTAGTTGTTACCTTTAACAAAAGAACATAAATAATGTAATTATCCAATATGCAACCCACAATCATATGTTAAAGTGTGTGTTTGTGTGTAAATTAAGGTTTAAGAATATATGTTAAATAAGTATATGAGCAAAATTAAGTGAGAACAATGCGAGAGTTGTAAATCTGAATTTTTCAAGAAGTATTATGATAGACCTTATAACGAATGATTACTAAGATGCGTCTCAAAAGTCATAAAAAGTTCTCCTTACTCTGCCATCATAGTAACAACAATTTTGCACATGCTTTATGAAATAGAAAACATAGTTTTTTTTGTTTCTTTTTTTTTAGCAACTACCTTCTCCCCTAAACTAAAACGAGACATTGTCCTAAATGTTTAAAGGTAGAAAGATAGAGTATAGAAGATATCACCTTAAATAACGAACACTAACAAACCCGAAACACACTGAAACAAATATAAAAAAAACAAAAGACAATAATAAAACAAAAAAAACATAAAGATTCATAAATGAAGGCTCAAATCCAATCTAAGCTTTTTACGGCTTTCCTTAGTTGACCAATTTATGTGAGTCATGTAAGGATCAATTACAGGAATGAAAGATTGTAGTTGGTCAATCAATTATTCAGTAGTAGCAGTAGAGATTATGATTTGTCATGCACAAGATAGAAATTCTTGTTCCACAGTATGATCAAGAAAAGACAACAACTTATCATAATAATCATTAACATTTAACAGACCTATGAGTTTATGGTGAATGTGCAGTTGGGCCCAAGAGAAAATATGAAAGATCTTTTCCAATGCGCCTAGACCACTTGGTAAAGCAATGAAGGCATCAACATAGTTAAACATTGCATTAATTCGAGCTGACATTATGGAGACCTATAGTTCCTCTCCAATTGTTTTTTCAATGATGTCCCCTTATGCTAAAGCTTCAGGGATGACCCCCAAAACGTGACTACCTCCTAAAAGTGCAGCTATTAACACACCTCCCATTAACCTAAGACTGTCTCCCCCATACACTAAATGAATCTTTCTCTCAGCTAGCACTTGACTAAGATGATTTGCTGACTCTAAAAACTCCTTTTCTTTCCAAGGACTAGATCCACCGGAAACACAAATATTTCTTATATGATGACCTGAAGAACTTGCCATCTCTACATACTTCGGTATTTGTTGAATGTATGGATTGAGTAGAAATGAAAGGAAGGAAAAGAGGGCTTTATAGATGAGAAATTAGAAAGGCAATCATATCACCTATATGTAGGCTAGCTAGAGTCTCTCTCACACACACACACTCTCTCTCTCTCTCTTTATTTATTTACTTTTGAAAAAGCATGTGTATGTACAAGTAGTTATGATTTTGGCTCACATCTTCCCTTGGTTTTACGTCCAAGAACGGCTTAAACGCCCTCTATTGGTCAGGGATAGGCTTCTCATCCAATTTTCTTAAAAACTGACAAACAAAGTCTTTTTTAGTTAGATTCCCAAGACTAAGTCGATCATGTTTTTTATAAAATAGTAACCATAAATCATGAATTGCACGATGCACATCTCTACTAGGATGCGTCTTAAGAGTCAATAGAAGGTTATCTAAAGACTCCTTACTCAGGCCATCCTTAATGAATTGTATTTTATCTTCACGGTTAATAGATATCATTCCTAAAGAATGACATTGTGCATTACAAGTCCATCTAGTACATTGATGACAGACTTTCAATCATTTTTCATGACGTTTCTTTGCAAAAGTGCTTTTACTTGTTCTAGGCATGTGTGAAATGAAGGAGTTAGAGGACTCATCTGATAATTGGACCTTTGCTTCAATCAAACAATGAATATCTTCAGGAATTCCATGATTCATTAACAATCTCAATCTTGCACATCTAGCATGATAAATTTTTGTAATTGCATTCTGAGGCAGAGCGGGAAAATACTTTTTTAATTTTTCAAGATTAGTGTCCATTTTGAAATGAGAAGTGAGATTCAAAGAATTCCACAAATATACACAGATATCAATTATTGTGGGAATCTAAAAGAACCGAATTAAGTCACGGAGTACCGTTATTCGCCATTTGACTAGGTAAGAGAAACTAGCAAAAATTACTAAAAAAGAAACATAAAAAAATAAATCAATCTTTATATACAAGATCACCCAATTCAATAGAGTCATGTTCAACAGAAAAATTATCAAAGTAAATTTTCAGACGATGTCCATTTACCTTGAAAACTGATTAGTACTCAAAAGTGCATTTTTATCATGGTTTTATATCATCATTTTGTACTTGAAGTATCAATAACTCCTTAACTAAAGTACATTTTATAATAATCTATCTAATAGTATAAGATACATTTAATTTATAGTAAATGTCCATTTTAAATGTAGGCCTATCACATAAATGAAAGGATTGATTGATGACTTTAAGAACTTCAATTGCAAAGGCAATCAAATGATCAAACTTAGAAACGAAATCTCAGTGCAATCCAAATCAGAACTCTGTTTGGTAATTGAGTCATATCTGGAGTTATAAATCTCATATTTAGGTCCATTTTATATGGATGGAATGGTAAGATATAGGCCTACAACTTTCCTATGGAGTCTAAATCTAAAAAGGCCATTTTAAAGTCCAAATTGTAGCAACAACAAAGAAGCCCGAATCTGTCCTCCAGCCCGAGTACTATTCAGTATTTTAGCCATATTTGGAGTTCTTGAAGTCCAAATAAGCTGAATGTTTTACACAAGATAGTTGAGACAATTGGCTACAACTTTCATGTTTTCAAGTGGCTCCAATTTTGATGTTATCAATGATGTTTTAGGCAGACAAGAGAAGATAAGGATTGTCACTAAGTCAAGAGTTAGCCACCCACTTATTAATTAGTCATCAAATCAATAGTTCCTAATTTTAGCCTATAAAAGGAGGCATTTGCCATGCATTTAGGCATCTTTGTGTCCAGATCAAGATCATGCTCTTCCTTTCTCTCTTTGTATTTTTTGTAATGTTTATACTTTGCTTCCATTAATATTATGTTTATGCCTTTCATTTCCTTTCCTTTACTTAGTTAACTTTTATGTTCTTATTTTGTTTATCTATTTTCCTTTCCTTTCCTTTTATGGACTTTAATGTTTGATACTAACATGTTTTATATTTAAAATGGACATTTACCACAAATGAAAGGTATCTTATATTATTAGATAGATTATTATAAAACGTACTTTGGTTAAGGAGTTATTGATACTTTGAGTGCAAAATAATGATATAAAACCATGATAAAAATGCACTTTTGAGTACTAATCAATATTCATAAACCTTTCTTTTATGCTCAATGTATCAACACATAATTATGGGGCTTTTCTTGGAAGAAAACAAAAATTTTTTGTTCTAATGTTTAAGGTTAACTTCCTTGGGTTGTGATTATTATTTTTGTCTTTTTTTTTAATATACAATAATTTAAAACACCATGCATCTTTAACCCATGTAACGAGCTTTCAACTAATGACTCCCAGACCAGTTGGTCTTAGGGCATTAGGTGTTAAGACACCCCTACAAGCTTAGTAACTCGGGTCGCAGATACTGATATGTAGATAGTGCAATGTTTGATTCCCTTAAGTTTTTCTCCTCAACCCATGTAACAAGCGTTGGGCCAATAGCATGAACACCATTAGATTAAAGCTTTTTTCTTTTTCATTAAAAGATAAAGCTAAAACATGGCTACAAAATCTGAGACCAGGATCCATTCGTGCTTGGGATGAAATGCAACAACAGTTTTTAAAGAAGTTTTTCCCATCTCATAGAACAAACTCTTTCAAAAGACAAATCACCACTTTCACTCAAAACCCAGGAGAAACATTTTACCAATGTTGGGATAGGTATCGAGACTTGCTTAGTACCTGCCCTTATCATGGTTTTGAAACATGGAGATTGGTTTCACATTTTTATGAAGGGTTAACACCCAAAGATAGGCAAATGGTTGAATTGATGTGCAACAGAACTTTTGAAGATAAAAACCCTGATGAAGCAATGGAGTACTTAGTCTTGTTAGCTGAAAATGCTCAAAATTAGGACACCACGGGTACTTGTGAGGCACCGAGTAAAACTCAACCCTATACATCTAGTGGAGGTATGTACAACCTTAGGGAAGATCATGATCTCCAAGCCAAGTTTGCATCTTTAGCTAAAAAAGTCAAGGCACTAGAATTGAAAAAGAGTGGTCAATTAAAATCTGTTGAAAATATTGTGTGTTAAATATGTGAAATAAATGAACACTAAACCAATAACTGTCCAACCTCTCCTTCTTTTAAGGAATGTCTCCATGAACAAGCTCATGCTTTAAACAGTTTTCAAAAGGCCAACCATAACCCATACTCACAAACATACAACCCTAGTTGGAGAAATCATTCAAATTTTAGCTGGAAGAGTGATGCACAAACTTCACAACCACCATTTCAAGCACACCATAATTTCCAAAATTCTCATGTATATGCACCTCCTTATGCTCCACCTCCTAGAAGAAATCTTAAGGAAACATTGCATGCGTTCATTGAAAAGCAAGAGACAATCAATACTCAACTTGCTCAAAACATGATAGATTTTAAAGATACTCTTACAAAATTAACATCTGCTCTCAGTTTCCAAGAGAAAGGTAAATTTTCATCTCAACCACAACAAAATCCCAAGGGGCAATACAATGCAAATGCAAGTAGTTCTGGAAGCCAACACATGGATCAAGTCAAATCAGTCACTACTCTTCGCAGTGGTAAGGTTATTGAAAAACCTTCTCTTGAACCTTATGAGAAAGATGATGAGTCAATCTCTGAGGGTAAGGAAGAGGTTGGACCTAAATATTGCAAAGAAAAGACTGATTCTCCGCCAGCACTTTCATTTCCTCAAGCGATGACCAAACAAAGGAAAGTCAATCACAACTTTGAAATTTTTGAAACTTTCAAATAGGTAAGAATCAATATACCTTTGCTGGATGCTATTAAACAGATTCCTTCCTATGCTAAATTTTTGAAAGATCTATGCACTGTGAAAAGGAAACTAAATGTGAAAAAGAAAGCCTTTCTAGCCGAACAAGTAAGTGCTATTCTTCAGAACAATAATGCTTTGAAATATAAAGACCGTGGTTGTTCTACAATTTCTTACTTTATTGGAGAACATAAAATTAAAAGAGCCTTACTTGATCTTGGTGCTAGTGTGAATTTACTTCCATATTTAGTTTTTCAGAGTCTCAATCTAGTTGGGTTAAAACCAACTTCTATAACTCTTTTACTTGTTGATAGATCTGTAAAAGTGCCTACATGAATAATTGAAGATGTGTTAGTACAAGTCGATAAATTCATTTATCCTCTGGATTTTGTTGTCTCGGACACACAACCTGTTGAGGCATGTAATTCATTTCCTGTTATTTTAGGACGTCCGTTTCTTGCAACTTCTAACACATTGATTAATTGTAGGAATGGACTGATGAAGCTATCATTTGGAAACATGACATTGGAGATGAATATTTTCAACATTTGCAAGCAACCTGGAGATGATAATGATTTACAAGAAGTAGATCATATTGATGAATTAGTTTATGATCAACTTGAATCTACTTTAAGTAAAAATGAGTTGGATGAATCGAAAGATTTGCAAATGATCTATTATGAGGAAGAAATCACGAATGAAAAAAGCACAAAAAATGTTGATGTGAATCTTTTGTCAATAGTGACAACAGATTTGACATCTTACATCACACCAATCGATGATTACTTTCCTAACGAATCCTTACTTTCTCTTAATCCAATGCCTTGGTATGATAAAAATATCAATTTTCTTGCTTTAGGAGATTTGCCAGCTGATTGGAGTACCCAAGATAAAGAAAAGTTTTTGAACGAAGTGAAGAACTTTTATGGTGATGACTCTAACTTATTCAAATATTGTCCTGATCAAATATTTCAATGATTCATTCCTGACAATGAGGTAAATAGTGTCATTAAACTTTGTCATTCTGATGCGTGTGGAAGTGATTTCACGTCAAATAAGACTGCTGCAAAAATCTTTCAAAATGGATTTTATTGTCCCACCATGTTCAAAGACACGCATGCATTCTACAAAACTTGTAAAAATTGTCAAAAAGTTGATACTGGTCAAAAAGTTTTGTTTTATAATTCTCAACTCTATGCATTCCCTATAGAGCTAAGACCAAGATGGAGGAATTCTTATGGGGCCTGTGATATTGAGAATTCAATGAATGACAATGATTTTAAGGAAAATGAACACCATTTGAAAGCTTACTTTGATAATTTCCTAATGAAAATAAATCAACTGGTTTAATGATCTTGTAGATAAAGGTTGATTATTTTATTTGTCTCACATTGCTTTTGTGTTTCTTTTTTAGTGATTTTTGCTAGTTTCTTTCACCCCGGTCAAATGGCGAATAACGGTACTCCGTGACTTAAGTCGGTTCTTTCAGTTTCCCACAATAACAGATATCTGTATATACATTTGTGCAATTCTTTGAATCTCTTTTCCAATTCTCATTTGAAAATGGACACTAATCTTGCAAAATTGAAAAAGTATTTTCCCGCTCTGCCTCAGAATGCGATTACAAAAATTTACCATGCTAGATGTGCAAGATTGAGATTGTTAATGAATCATGGAATTCCTGAAGATATTCGTTGGTTGGTTGAAGCAAAGGTCCGATTATTAGGTGAGTCCTCTAACTCCTTCATTTCACACATACCTGGAACAGGTAAAAGTACTTTTGTAAAGAAGCATTGTGCAAAATGACTGAAAGTCTGTCATCGATGTGCTAGATAGACTTGTAATACACAATGTCGTTCTTTAGGAATGGTATCTATAAATTGTGAAGATAAAATACAATTCATTAAGGATGGCCTCAGTAAGGAGTCTTTAGATAACCTTCTATTGACTTTTGAGATGCATCCTAGTGGAGATGTGCATTGTGCAATTCATGATTTATGGCCACTATTTCATAAAGAACATGATCGACTTAGTCTTGGGAATCTAACTAAAAAAGACCATGTTTGCCAGTTTTTAAGAAAACCAGATGGGAAGCCTATCCCCGACCTACCCCGACCTATAGAGGGCGTTTAAGCCGTTCTTGGACGTAAAACCAAGGGAAGATGTGAGCCACAATCACAACTACTTGTACATATACATGCTTTTTTAAAATAAATAAGTAAATAAATAAATAAAGAGAGAGAGAGAGTATGAGACTCTAGCTGGCCTACATATAGGTGTTATGATTGCTTTTCTAATTTCTCATCTATAAAACTCTCTCTTCTTTCCTTTCATTTCTACTCAACCCATACATTCAACAAATATAGAAGTGTGTAGAAATGGCAAGTTCCTCAAGTCATCATATAAGAAATATTTGTGTTTTCGGTGGATCTAGTCTTGGAAAAGAAAAGGAGTTTTTAGAATCAGCAAATCATCTTGGTCAGGTGCTAGCTGAGAGAAAGATTCATTTAGTATATGGGGGAGGCAGTCTTGGGTTAATGGGAGGTGTGTCAATAGCTACATTTCTAAGAGGTAGTCAAGTTTTAGGGGTCGTCCCCGAAGCTTTAGCACAAGGGGACATCATTGGAAAAACAATTGGAGAAGAACTTCAGGTCTCTACAATATCAACTCAAATGAATACAATGTTTAACCATGCTGATGCCTTCATTGCTTTACCAGGTGGGTTAGGCACATTGGAAGAGATCTTTCATATTTCCTCTTGGGCCCAATTGCACATTCACCATAAACCTATAGGTTTGTTAAATGTTAATGGTTATTATGATAAGTTGTTGTCTTTTCTTGATCATGCTGTGGAACAGGAATTTCTAACATCTTCTGCACGACAAATCATAATCTCTACTGCTACTGCTGAACAATTGATTGACCAACTACCATCTTTCGTTCCTATAATTGATCCTTCCATGACTCGCATAAATTGGTCAACCAAGGAAAGCTGTAAAAAGTTTAGATTGGATTTGAGTTTTCATTTATGAATCTGTGTCTTTTGGTTTTATTATTGTGTTTTGTTGTTTCTTATATTTTTTTTCTAGTGTGTTTCAAGTTTGTTAGTGTTCGTTATGTCAGGTGAGAGGGTAGTAGCTAAAAAAAAAAACTGTGTTTTCTATTTCATAAAGCATGTGCAAAATGGTTGTTATTAGGATGGCAGAGTAAAGGAGCTCTTTTGTTAAAGTGACTCTTGAGACGCATCTTAGTAATCATTCGTAACAAGGTTTATCATAATACTTCTTAAAATATTCAGATTTACAAACTCTTGCATTGTTATCACTTAAGTTTGCTCATATGCCTATTTAACATGTATTCTTAAACCTTAATTTACACACACACACTTTAACATATGATTGTGGGTTGCATATTGGATTATTACATTATTTATGTTTTTTTTGTTAAAGGTAACAACTAAGGGAAAGGGATTGTATATAACTAAAAAAAATGAAAAAAAAAGAAGAAGAAAAAAGAGAAAAACAAAAAAAATGATAATAATAAAAATTTAGATAAGTTTGGTTTCGTAGCCTCCCTAACCTAAGTAATTAAACCCGAAGGGGTGTTTTAACATCTAATACCCTAAAGTCAACTAACTTGGGAGCTATTGGCCCAACGCTTGTTACATAGGTTGAGGAGAAAAGCTTAAGGGAATCAAACATTGCACTATCTACATATCAGTATTTAGGACCCGAGTTACTAAGCTCGTAGGGGTGTCTTAACACCTAATACCCTAAGACAAACTGAAAGCTGAAAGCTCGTTACATGGGTTAAAGATGCATGGTGTTTTAAAATATATATATATATTAAAAAAAAAATAATCCCAAGCCAAGGAAGTTAACCTTAAACATTAAAACAAAAATTTTGTTTTCTTCCAAGAAAAGCCCTATAATTATGTGTTGATACATTGAGCACAAAAGAAAGGTTTATGAATATCTTGTTAAGAAGTATTGAGTAGGTATATAAATTTAACAAGAGTTTGTTTATCTGGATAGAGTAATGGAAGTTAAATGATAAATACCTTGCTTTGTGGAATTTGCAAATTGTTTTTCTATTTTAACGGTTTGATTACTAGGGACTAGTAATAAGCTAGTTGGAGGGTGTGATTAGTACTCAAAAGTGCATTTTTATCATGGTTTTATATCATCATTTTGTACTTGAAGTATCAATAACTCCTTAACTAAAGTACATTTTATAATAATCAATCTAATAGTATAAGATACCTTTAATTTATGGTAAATATCCATTTTAAATACAGGCCTATCACATAAATGAAAGGATTGATTGATGACTTTAAGAACTTCAATTGAGTCATATCTGGAGCTATAAATCTCAGATTTAGGTCCATTTTATATGGATGGAAAGGTACGACATAGGCCTACAACTTTCCTATGAAGCTCAAGATCTGACAAGGCCATTTTGAAGTCCAAATTGTAGCAACAACAAAGAAGCTCGAATCTGTCCTCTAGCCCGAGTACTGTTTAGTATTTTGGCTGTATCTGGAGTTCTAGAAGTTCAAATAAGCTGCATTTTTTACACAAGATAGCTGAGACAATTGCCTACAACTTTCATGTAAGTGGCTCCAATTTTGACGTTATCAATGATGTTTTGGGTAGACAAGAGAAGATAAGGATTGTCACCAAGTCAAGAGTTGGCCACCCACTTATTAATTAGTCATCAAATCAATAGTTCCCAATTTTGGCCTATAAAAGGAGGCATTTGCCATGCATTTAGGCATCTTGGTGTCTAGATCAAGATCATTCTCTTCCTTTCTCTCTTTGTATTTTTTGTAATGTTTATACTTTGCTTCCATTAATATTATGTTTATGCCTTTCATTTCCTTTCCTTTACTTTGTTAACTTTTATGTTCGTATTTTGTTTATCTATTTTTCTTTCTTTCATTATGTCTAGCTAAGTTAATTATGTCAAGGTGAAAAGGTTACACTAATGGTGTAAGAGTAAGTATAATGTAAACTTAATATGGACTTTAATGTTTGATACTAACATGTTTTATATTTATTATCTTGTTCACTTTTTAATACTTTGCTTGTTAAATGACTAATCTTGATTTATGTTGTATAACACTTGGTACAACAAATGCTTGACACTTTCATAGCCCATAGTGTATGGTATAACCGACACCTGAGCTATGAAAGGAACTTGATTTGTTGTTAATATAAGTTATAATCATGAATGCTTGACTAGATTTACAAGTATTAGCATTAATCGAATAAGATGACTAATGTAATCATGTTAACAATTTATAATCTAATTGGAACCTCCTTTATGTGTGGTTTCCAATTGAATAATAAGAGTTTATATTATACTTGTTTGACATACCATTAGTGGAACTTCTAACCTTGACATTTGTTATTATCATTGTTTAATCCTTACTTTAATATTTCATCTCAAAGTTCTCATCTTCTTCTTCTTCTTTATTATTATTATTATTAGTAGTATTATATCTACTAGTATTATTAGTACTATTATTGTTGTTGTTGTTGTTGTTGTTGTTGTTATTACTATTATTGTTGTTATTGTTATTATTCTTGTTGTTATTACTATTATTGTTGTTATTGTTATTATTGTTGTTGTTATATTATTGTTATTTATAATTTGTACAATAACCTCCCTGTGGTTCGACCCTGGTCTTGCCGGGTTATTTATTACTTTGACACTCCTGCACTTGGGAGAAGACATCAATCTTTTCGTTGTGTAAAAAACATTGCCATTTTTTGGATTCTCAATGTTGTAGGCCCCATATGGATACATATGTTTCACAATAAAAGGACTGCTCCATCTTGATTTTAATTTTTCAGGAAATAAATGCAGTTGAGAATTATAAAGCAAGACTTTTTTACCAACATTGAATGTTTTCTCAGTATATTCTTGTCATGAAACTCTTTGATTCTTGCTTTATGAATTCTTGAATTTTTCATATGCATCATTTCTTATTTCCTCAAGCTCATTTATTTGTAATTTTCGCAGTTGACTAGCATCATCAAGATTTGAATTGAAAGCTTTAATAGCTCAATAAGCTTTATGTTCAAGTTCCACAAGCAAGTAACAAGATTTTCCATAGACT
Source organism: Populus ilicifolia (assembly GCA_015708895.1). Classification (NCBI taxonomy): domain Eukaryota; kingdom Viridiplantae; phylum Streptophyta; class Magnoliopsida; order Malpighiales; family Salicaceae; genus Populus; species Populus ilicifolia. The sequence continues at coordinate 24,564 of SRLM01000741.1, forward strand.
AGTCTATAAGGTGACATACCTAATGATGTTTTATAAGCAGTTCAATAAGCTCAAAGTGCATCATTAAGTCTTAAAGACCAATCTTTCCTATTAGTGTTCACTGTTTTCTCCAAAATGTGTTTAATCTCCCTATTAGCAAGCTCTACTTGTCCACTTGTTTGAGGATGATAAGGGCTGACAACTTTGTGTGTGATTCCATATTTCTTCATTAAAGACTCAAATGACTTGTTGTAGAAATGTGTTCCACCATCATTTATTATGGCTCGAGGGACTCCAAATCGACTCAAAATATTTTCTTTCAAAAACTTTATCACTATTTTATGATCATTGTTTTGACTTGGAATTGCCTCTATCCATTTTGAAACATAATCTATTGCGACTAATATGTACAAGAAACTAAATGATGGAGGGAATGGACCTATGAAATCTATACCCTTACAGTCAAAGATCTCAATGACAAGAATAGGATTTAAAGGCATCATGTGACGTTTTGAAATTGATCCCAACTTTTGACAATTTTCACAAGACTTGTAGAATGCATGTGAGTCTTTGAACTTGGTGGGCCAATAAAATCCACTTTGTAAGATTTATACAGTTTTCTTTCTTGATAAGAAATGACCTCCACATGCCTTAGAATGACATAATTTAATAACACTATTTACCTCATTGTCAGGAATACATCTTCAAAATATTTGATCGGGATAATATTTGAATAAATAAAGGTCATCCCAATAAAAGTTCTTCACTTTGTTCAAGAACTTTCTTTTATCTTGGGTACTCCAATGAGCTGACAATTGTCCTAAAACAAGAAAATTGACAATATTAGCAAACCAAGGCATTGTAGAGACAAAAAGTAAAGATTCATCGAGAAAGTAGTCATCGATTGGTGTGATGTCAATTTTTAAATTTGTTGTCAATCTTGACAAGTGATCTGCAACAACATTTTCGTTGCCTTTCTTATCTTTGATTGTGATATCAAATTCTTGAAGTAACAAAATCCACTACACCAATATAGCCTTAGAATCTTTCTTAGAAAGAAGATATTTTAATGCTGCATGATCACTAAAAACAACAATAGGTGAGCCAACAAGATAAGACTTGAATTTTTCACATGCAAATATTATTACAAGTAATTCTTTTTCAGTAGTGGTATAATTCATTTGAGCATTATTTAAAGTTTTAGTTACATAGTAAATTACATAAGGTTTCTTATCTTTTCTTTGTCCCAAAACAGCACCTATGGCATAATCACTAGCATCACACATTATTTCAAAAGGTAATGACCAATCAGGAGGTTGAATGACAGGAGTACAAGTAAGCAAGTTTTTAAGTTTAACAAAGGCCATTTCACAATGTTCAATCCATTCAAAAATATTATCCTTTGTTAGAAGGTTACTTAAAGGCTTAGATATTACGCTAAAATCTTTGATGAACCTTCTATAAAAACACCATGTCCTAAGAATGATCTAACATCTTTAATAGATTTTGGTGTTAGCAAGTTTGCAATTAACTCGATTTTAGATTTGTCAACCTTAATTTCTTTTGATGAAACAATGTGACTAAGTACAATGTTGTTTGTTACCATAAAGTGACATTTTTCCCAATTCAACACAAGATTCTTCTCTTCACACCTGGTCAAAACCTTTTCTATGTTAGTCAAATAATCATCAAATGAATTGCCAAAAACAAAAAAATCATCCATGAAAATCTCAAGAAAATGTTCAACCATATCACTAAATATACCAAGCATGCATCTTTGAAATGTGGTTGGAGCATTACATAATCCAAAAGGCATCCTACAATATGCAAAAATACCAAATGGACATGTGAAAGTAGTCTTCTCTTAATCTTCCAATGCAATTTTAATTTTGTTGTAACCCGAATAGCCATCTAGGAAGCAATAAAATTCATGACCTGCAACTCTTTCTAGGATTTGATCTATGAAAGGTAAAGGAAAATGATATTTTCTAGTCATTGAATTAAGTTTCCTATAGTCAATGCACATGCACCAACCAGTAACAGTTTTAGTGGGAATTAACTCATTATTCTCATTTGTTATCATAGTGACTCCAAACTTCTTGGGTACAACTTGGGTAGGACTTATCCATTTGTTGTCAGAAATAGGATAAATGATTTCATTATCTAGAAGCTTAATGACTTCATTTTTCACTACTTCTTTTATGTTAGGATTTAGCCTTCTTTACATTTCTCTAGAGGGTTTAGCATTTTCCTCCAAATAAATTTTATGTGTACAAATCAAATGACTAATTCCTTTTATATCAGCTATGGTCCATCCCAAAGCATTTTTTTGCTTTTTCAGAGTTTGTAATAACTTACCTTCTTGATGTGCATTAAGTTTGGAAGAGATTATTACCAAAAAAGTTTTGTTTTCTCTCAAAAATGAGTATTTGAGATTAGATGGCAATGACTTCAAATTAGGTTTGTTTGGGTGGTCGAACACTTGAAGGTATGGACTTAATTGATCGTGGTGGCAATTCGTCAATTTACAGCCTCCAATTACTTGTCTTTTATTCCTCCTGAAAATAAATCATTTGCAAATCATCAGATTCATCAATCTTAATTTCACTGGAAGTGGTTGGAAATTAATCATGAATTAATTTTTCAGTAAAGTCCACTTTCTGTAAATCATTATCATCTCTAGGTTGCTTGCAAATGTTGAAAATATTCATCTCCACTATCATGTTTCCAAATGATAGCTTCATCAGTCCATTCCTACAATTAATCAATGTGTTAGAAGTTGCAAGAAACGAACGTCCTAAAATAACAGGAAATGAATTACATGCTTTAACAGGTCGTGTGTCCAAGACAACAAAATCCATAGGATAAATGAATTTATCGACTTGTACTAACACATCTTTAATTATTCCTGTAGGCACTTTTATAGATCTATCAGCAAGTAAAAAGTTATAGAAGTTGGTTTTAACTCACCTAGATTAAAACTCTGAAAAACTAAATATGGAAGTAAATTCACACTAGCACCAAGATCAAGTAAGACTCTTTCAATTTTATGCTCTCCAATAAAGCAAGAAATTGTAGGACAACCAGGGTCTTTATATTTCAAAGCACTATTGTTCTGAAGAATGGCATTTACTTGTTCGGCTACAAAGGCTTTCTTTTTCACATTCAGTTTTCTCTTCATAGTGCATATATCTTTCAAAAATTTAGCATAAGAAGAAACCCATTTAATAGCATCCAGCAAAGGTATGTTGTTTCTTACCTGTTTGAAAATTTCAAAAATTTCAAAGTTGTGATTGACTTTCCTTTGTTTGGTTATGACTTGAGGAAATGAAAGTGATGGTAGAGAATCAGTTGTTTCTTTGCAATTTTCAGATTTAACCCCTTCCTTACCCTCAAAGATTTACTCATCATCTTCTCATAAGGTTCAAGAGAGGGTTTTTCAATAACCTTACCACTGCGAAGAATAGTGACTGATTTGACTTGATCCATATGTTGGCTTCCAAACTACTTGTATTTGCATTGTATTGCCCCTTGGGATTTTGTTGTAGTTGAGATGGAAACTTACCTTTCTCTTAGAAACTGAGAGCCGATGTTAATTTTGCAAGAGTATCTTTTAAATCTATCATGTTTTGAGTAAGTTGAGTATTGATTGTCTTTTGCTTTTCGATGAATGCATGCAATGTTTCCTTAAGATTTCTTCTAGGAGGTGGAGCATAAAGAGGTGCATATCCATGAGAATTTTAGAAATTGTGGTGTGCTTGAAACGGTGGTTGTGAAGTTTATGCATTGTTGTTCTCACTCTTCCAACTAAAATTTGGGTGATTTCTCCAACCAGGGTTGTATATATGTGAGTATGGGTTGTGGTTGGCCTTTTGAAAACTATTTAAAGCATGGACTTATTCATGGAGACATTCCTTAAAAGAAGGTAAGGTTGGACAATTATTGGTTGAGTGTTCATTTGTTTAACATATTTGACACACAATGTTTTCAACAGATTTTAATTGACCACTCTTTTTCAATTCTAGTGCCTCAACTTTTCTAGCTAAAAATACAAACTTGACTTGAAGGTCATGATCTTCCCTAAGGTTATACATACCTCCACTAGATGTATGAGGTTGAGTTTTACTTGGTGCCTCATAAAAACCCGCGGTGTCCCAATTTTAAGCATTTTCAGCTAACAAGTCTAAGTACTTCATTGCTTCATCAGGGTCTTTATCTTCAAAAGTTTCATTGCACATCAATTCAACCATTTGCCTATCTTTAGGTGTTAACCCTTCATAAAAATATGAAACCAATCTCCATGTTTCAAAACCATGATAAGGGAAAGTACTAAGCAAGTCTTGATACCTATCCCAACATTGGTAAAATTCTTAGTTGTTACCTTTAACAAAAGAGCATAAATAATGTAATAATCCAATATGCAACCCACAATTATATGTTAAAGTGTGTGTGTGTAAATTAAGGTTTAAGAATACATGTTAAACAAGTATATGAGTAGACTTAAGTGACAACAATGCAAGAGTTTGTAAATCTGAATATTTCAAGAAGTATTATGATAGACCTTGTTACGAATGGTTACTAAGATGCGTCTCAAGAGTCACTTTAATAAAAGAGCTCTTTTACTCCGTCATCCTAATAACAACCATTTTGCACATGCTTTATAAAATAAAAAACATAGTTTTTTTTTAACTACTACCCTCTCCCCCCAACTAAAAGAAGACATTGTCCTCAATTTTTAAAGGTAGAAAGATAGAGTATAGAAGATATCACCTGAAATAACGAACACTTACAAACCTGAAAGACACTGAAACAAATATAAGTAACAACAAAATACAATAATAAAACCAAAAGACACAAAAAGCATGTGTATGTACAGGTAGTTGTGATTGTGGCTCACATATTCCCTTGGTTTTACGTCCAAGAACGGCTTAAACGCCCTCTATGGGTCGGGGATAGGCTTCCCATCTAGTTTTCTTAAAAACTGGCAAACAGGGTCTTTTTTAGTCAGATTCCCAAGACTAAGTCGATCATGTTCTTTATGAAATAGTGGCCATAAATCATGAATTGCACGATGCACATCTCCACTAGGATGCGTCTCAAGAGTCAATAGAAGGTTATCTAAAGACTCCTTACTTAGGCCATCCTTAATGAATTCTATTTTATCTTCACGGTTTATAGATACCATTCCTAAAGAATGACATTGTGTATTACAAGTCCATCTAGCACATCGATGAAAAACTTTCAGTCGTTTTGCACGACGTTTCTTTGCAAAAGTGCTTTTACCTGTTCCAGGCATATGTGAAATAAAAGAGTTAGAGGACTCACCTGATAATCAGAATTTTTCTTCAATCAACCAGCGAATATCTTTAGAAATTCCATGATTCATTAACAATCTCATTCTTGCACATCTAGCACGGTAAATTTTTGTAATCGTATTCTGAGGCAGAGCGGGAAAATACTTCTTCAATTTTGCAAGATTAGGGTCCATTTTCAAATCAGAATTGGAAGAGAGGTTCAAAGAATTGCAGAAATGTATATACAGATATCAGTTATTGTGGGAAACTGAAAGAACCGACTTAAGTCACGGAGTACCGTTATCCGCCATTTGACCGGGGTGAGAGAAACTAGCAAAAATCACTCAAAAAGAAACACAAAAACAATGTAAGAGAAATAAAATAATCAACCTTTATCTACAAGATCATTCCAACCAGTTGATTCATTTTGACTAGGAAAATTATCAAAGTAAGCTTTCGAACGATGTTCATTTTCCTTAAAATCATTGTCATTGATTGAATTCTTAATATCACAGGCCCCATAAGAATTCCTCCATCTTGGTCTTAGCTCTTTAGGGAATGCATAAAGTTGAGAATTATAAAACAAAACTTTTTGACCAGTATCAACTTTTTGACAAAATGCATGTGTGTATTTGAACATGGTGGGCCAATAAAATCCACTTTGCAAGATTTTTGCAGTTGTCTTTCTTGATGAGAAATGGCCCCCATATGCCCTAGAATGATAAAATTTAATGACATTACTTACCTCATTATCAGGAATGCATCTTCGAAATATTTGATCAGGACAATATTTGAATAAATAAGGGTCATCCCAATAAAAGTTCTTCACTTCATTCAAGAACTTTCTTTTATCTTGGGTGCTCCAATGAGCTGGCAATTGTCCTAAAACAAGAAAATTGACAATATTAGCAAATGATTGGTGTGATGTCAGATGTCGAATTTGTTGTCACTGTTGATAAAAGATTCGCATCAACATTTTTGGTGCTTTTTTCATTCGTGATTTCTTCCTTAGAATAAATCATTTACAAATCATTCGGTTCATCCAACTCATTTTTACTTAAAGTAGATTCAAGTTGATCATAAACTAATTTGTCAATATGATCTACTTCTTGTAAATCATTATCATCTCCAGGTTGCTTGTAAATGTTGAAAATATTCATCTCCAATGTCATGTTTCCAAATGATAGCTTCATCAGTCCATTCCTACAATTAATCAATGCGTTCGAAGTTGCAAGAAACGGACGTCTTAAAATAACAGGAAATGAATTACAAGCCTCAACAGGTTGTGTGTCCAAGATAACAAAATCCACAGGATAAATGAATTTATCGACTTGTACTAACACATCTTTAATTATTCCTCTAGGCACTTTTACAGATCTATCATCAAGTAAAAAAGTTATAGAAGTTGGTTTTAACTCACCTAGATTGAGACTCTGAAAAACTGAATATGGAAGTAAATTCACACTAGCACCAAGATCAAGTAAGGCTCTTTCAATTTTATGCTCTCCAATAAAGCAAGAAATTGTAGGACAACCAGGGTCTTTATATTTCAAAGCATTATTGTGGTTAGCCCTTTGGAAACTGTTTAAAGCATGAGCTTGTTCATGGAGACATTCCTTAAAAGAAGGCAAGGTTGGACAGTTATCTGTTGAGTGTTCATTTGTTTCACATATTTGACATGCAATGTTTTCAACAGATTTTAATTGACCACTCTTTTTTAATTCTAGTGCCTCGACTTTTCTAGCTAAAAATGCAAACTTGGCTTGAAGGTCATGATCTTCTTTAAGGTTGTACATACCTCCACTAGATGTATGAGGTTGAGTTTTACTCGGTGCCTCATAAGTACTCGCGGTGTCCCAATTTTGAGCATTTTCAGCTAATAAGTCTAAATACTCAATTGCTTCATCAGGGTCTTTATCTTCAAAAGTTCCATTGCACATCAATTCAACCATTTGCCTATCTTTAGGCGTTAACCCTTCATAAAAATGTGAAACCAATCTCCATGTTTCAGAACCATGATGAGGGCAAGTACTAAGCAAGTCTTGATACCTATCCCAACATTGGTAAAATGTTTCTCCTAGTTTTTGAGTGAAAGTGGTGATTTGTCTTTTGAAAGAGTTTGTTCTATGAGATGGGAAAAACTTCTTTAAAAACTGTTGTTGCATTTCATCCCAAGCATGAATGGATCCTGTTCTCAAATTTTATAGCCATGTTTTAGCTTTATCTTTTAATGAAAAAAGAAAAAGCTTTAATCTGATGGTGTTCATGCTACAATTTAGATTATTATATGTGTTGCAGACCTCCTTAAATTCCCTTAAATGCAAGTATGGATTTTCAAATTTTAAACCATGAAAAAAAGGTAAAAGTTGAATAATGTCTGGCTTAAAATTAAAATGAGATGCATCGGGAGGAAAAACTATGCATGATGGTGCACTTGTTCTTGTTGGATTCATGTGGTCTCTAAGTGTTCTAGCACGGTTATTCTCATTATTCTCATTATGAAGTGATTGATTATCTTCTTCAGCCATATTTTCTGAAAATGATGAGGATACCCTACAAAGTCTACCACTTGATGTACGTGTCCACACTCTCATTCACGTGTAGGAATAGAATAAATGGAAAAGGAAAACAAAAGAAGAAGAAACAAGAAGAAAAAGAGAAACAAAGTTATATACAAGAAAAAGTGAAAAGAGAAAATAAACTAAAAATTAAAATTTATACAAAATTTACCTCCCCGGTAACGGCGCCAAAAACTTGACACGACAAAGAGATTGATGTCTTCTCCCAAGTGCAGGAGTGTCGAAGTAATAAATA
>SRLM01000742.1:7362-153561 GCA_015708895.1 Populus ilicifolia
GGTCATATCTGGAGCTATAGATCTCAGATTTAGGTCTACTTTATATGGATGGAAAGGTAAGACATAGGCCTACAACTTTCATATGGAGCCCAAGATCTAAAAAGGCCATTTTCAAGTCCAAATTATTGCAACAACAAAGAAGCCCGAATCTGTCCTCCAGCCTGAGCACTGTTCAGTATTTTGGCCATATCTGGAGTTCTAAAAGTCAGAATGAGCTGAATGTTTTACACAAGAAAGCTAAGACAATTGCCTAGAACGTTCATGTTTTCAAGTTGCTCTAATTTTGACGTCATCAATAACGTTTTGGGCAAACAAGAGAAGATAAGGATTGTCACCAAGTCAAGGGTTGGTCATCTACTCATCAATTAGTCATCAAATCAATACTTCCCAATTTTGGCCTATAAAATGAGGCATTTGCCATACATTTAGGCATCTTGGTGTCCAGATCGAGATCATGCTCTTCTTTGTATTCTTTGTATTCTTTATGTTTTGTTTTCATTAATATCAAGTTTATTCCTTTCATTTCCTTTCCTTTCCTTAGTTAACTTTTAAGTTCTTATTTTGTTTATCTATTTTTCTTTCTTTCATTATGTCTAGCTATGTTAATTATGTCAAGATGAAAAGGTTACACTAATAGTGTAAGAATAAGTATGGTATAAACTTAATATGGACTTTAATGTTTGATACTAACATGTTTTATATTTGTTATATTGTTCACTCTCTAATACTTTGCTTGTTAAATGACTAATCTTGATTTATGTTGTATAACAATTGGTACAACAAATGTTTGGCACTTTCATAGCCCATACTGTATGGTATAACCGACACCTGAGCTATAAAAGGAACTTGATTTGTTGTTAACATAAGTTATAATCATGAATGCTTGATGAAATTTACAAGTATTAGTATTAATTGAATAAGATGACTAATGTAATCATGTTAACAATCTATAATCTGATTGGAACCTCCTTTATGTGTGGTTTCTGATTGAACAATAAGAGTTTATACTATACTTGTTTGACATACCATTAGTGGAACCTCTAACCTTGACATTTGTTATTATCATTGTTAATCCTTACTTTAATATTTCATCTCAAAGTTCTCATCTTCTTCTTCTTCTTTATTGTTGTTGTTATTATTATTACTACTACTACTACTACTACTACTACTACTACTATTGTTATCATTATTATTATTGTTGTTGTTGTTGTTATTGTTGTTGTTGTATTGTTGTTATTTATAATTTGTACAATATCCTCCCTGTGGTTCGACCCCGGTCTTGCTGGGTTATTTATTACTTCAATACTCCTGGACTTGGGAGAATACATCAATCTTTTTGTCTTGTCAAAGAGCATTGAATATGCATATTAATATGGATGATTTAGAAGGTTAGAATGAGAACATATTCCACATGAGATGTCATGCTCATAAGAAGATATATAATTTAATTATAAATTGTGGTAGTTACATCAATGTAGTTAGTCATAAATTACTATAAAAGTTGAACTTGCACACTACCGAACATCACATACCTTAAAAGTTACAATGGTTGAATGATGGTGGTTAAATAAAAGTGAATAAACAAGTTTTAGTTGCTTTTTCTAATGGTAAATATTGTTATAAGGTATTATATGATGTTGTATCAATGCAAACTAACCACTTAGTGCATGTTAGGTTATGACAATATGATAAAAAAAAAAAAAGAAGTTATGCTCGATGGAGTAACAAATAGGTATTCCTTTAAGATGAATGGAAGACCTATAACTCTTTTATATTTGACACCTAAGTAAATATATTAGAAGCAACTAAAATTAAAGAATACAAATATGGTTAAAAATGATAGCTTGTATATTAAGAGGACTTTCTTTGCTAACAAGGTTCTTAGTTTTGATGATGATGTTATTCTTTAGTTTGACACTAATGTATTGACCTTAAAAGATGTTTTCTATGATATAAATATGAGGTCAAATCTATATAAAGAATGGAAGGATGATATGAACCAAGTTAGGTTCAAATATAGTTTTAAAATATTTGTTGGCTAGTTTTGTGAAATCAAGCATATCTCTTTAATTGTATACCAAATGGAGCTGGAATTTTACAAGGAGATATTAGACACATGAAACAATATTTTGGTGTATTATCATGTCAAATGGAGTTCATGAACATATTATNACCAAGGACTCGAACCTGAGACCACAGAGGGAGCAAACCCCTTGATCCCAAGTCCTTGCCACTTAGCCACCACCTAGATGGTTAGCATATCTTTTTAATTGTATACCAAATGGAGCTGGAATTTTACAAGGAGATATTAGACACATGAAACAATATTTTGGTGTATTATCATGTCAAATGGAGTTCATGAACATATTATTTCAAAGGGCTAAATTTACTATACAAATCTTGTCAAATTTACAAGATTAAACATTTGTGTACTATTTGGGATATTTCTAAAACTACACATAGAAGTTTTCCGTAATTTAGTTTGGGTTAGAAATTAGACATCTCAAACTCTTCAACAATATATGGTGGGCCCAAATTGCATCCAAAAAAGAAAAAAAGACGTGTTTATGTCATTATTAGACTAATTAATTTAAACCTATCAGCTTACAACCCAAAATGGATCCATTATAGTTAATTAGAGAAGACTATTATTTTTTAAGCTACAAGTTAGAGAATAAATATAATTTTTTTTGTTTATTTGTAGCCAAATAACCTTTCTTTATAGGGACTAAAATCATACAATGACTTATTAAAGATTAATTAGTTTTATGATATCATTCCATTCTTAAGATTTTTAGATATGAGGTAATCTCTAGGTTCAATTTTTTTTTTTCAATATCTTTAGTTCTTATATAAAGGGTTATTTTTAGGTCAAAGTTCTATCAAACTTAATTTAAAATTTTCCAAACTATTATATACTTCACTAGAGGTAGTTTAACCATCAAAAGGTTCACATCATCTTGGTTCGCTATTTATTCTCAAGAATAAATGATTGAGTAAGCGTAAAATATAATATTACAATCTTACTCAAAAAATAATATTACAATCACATTGCTAATAGATAAAATGTATTCAGATATTGAGTTATATATATTATATTTTGTGAAAATTTATATATATTTTATTTTGTGAAAATTAAATTAAATTATATTTATATGCATATTGATTTTTATGCTCATCCTATTTTGTAGAAATCAAATCATGATGAGAGTGAGAGTAAGATGAATTCTAAGTTGATTTTTGTTTTACACATTGATTTATACGTATATTATATTTTGTGAAAATTAAATTATATAAAAATTTAAAAATAACAATAATTTACGGAAGAAAAGGATATTTTCACATGTTAGGATGCATGTAACATGACCCTCCACCTGGTTCTGAGGCTAAATCATCCACTTGAATTTGGAAGCCTTTTTTCACTACAGAGATACAAAATCCATGCTTTATTTTTGTCTTTTAAAATTAAATATGTGAAGGACACGTTGCATGTAACAAAATAAACACATTAAATGAATTAATAGAGTAGCTTGACTAACTAATTTTTTATAATTTAGAGGTGCCAATCTTTTAACTCTTTTTTTTTTGTTTTGAAAAAAAAAAGAAAGACAAAAAAGAAGAATAAGAAAGGGCTGCCTTCATGCAAGCACTTGCATCCGAGCACGAGAAACGATTAATAATACGTAAACAAATACGGCCACCAACGAAACTGTAGTTTCATGATGCTACCCTATTCCACGAGTATACCATCTTCTTAGCAGATTAAATAAAACGAACAATCACCGGCGCCAAAATAATACATCATCATCACCATCAAATAACAAAAGTTGGAACTTGGAAAAGGTTTTTGATGGGTTACACAAGCTGTGTCCAGTCATCCACAGTAAACAACACTCGCATCCCATCTTGCTGCCATCCCACCTTTACAAATAACCACCTCTACAGCCTGCCTCATTGCGTAAGCAGCTTTGAGTCGCATGCCACTATTTTAACCCGCCCAACATTCTCCTGCGTGTCCTCATTCTTAAACGTAGCATTCTGTAAAATGAAGGTCCAAACATTGTCGCAGAATCTGTAGGTATGCAGATGTCCCTGTAGCACCCAAAACCAGAAAAATAGTATGAGTCTTTTCAGTTGCTACCCTAACACATAGCATACAATTTTGATCCAGGAAAATTACGACAGGAGTTCCCTGGTTAAAGAGCCCAAGTACACAGATTATAAATATGAACTCCATTAAACCTAAAGTGGAAAGGAAGAATAAGACAATACAATCCAAAGTCAACAACCAAAATGGTACAGAATTCGTTTTTTCTTTTTTCCCCACACAAATCCATAAAAAGGAACCTCATCGAACTTTCACCAGTGAAGGAATATAAGAACATGTTCCGGAAAAAGGAGAAGGCAAAAAACTTCAAATGGACATGACATTCAATTCCCGGCCACCTGCCTAACTTGTCAAAATCTCCAAAACTAATTTGGAAATGCAATTAGCAACAATCACCAAGATATGCCTCCCTCCCAAAAATGAAGTATCATGATCAGAGCAGCATAAAGCAAGTCATTCTTTAAATTGTCTTCTCACTGCACAACCTCACCCATCATTCTATTGCCTCACTCTACCACCAAGTCACTGCTAAAGCTGCCACATGCGGTACTCAAACATTCAACCATGATGCTCCTTTTGCTATGCAGATTCAATTTGTTCTGAAGGCTATGCCAACAACCACTGCTGACCACAAAAGATTAATTCAAAAACGCACTATCTTATGGTAATCACAAGGACTTCAGTTCTTTTTTTCTCCCAAAGACCCAATCAAATCCAAAACAAAATCATAAATTCATCGGTGCAAATATAGTGCTCTGTAAATGCAAAAATCTGCGAAACCTACCACATATTGCTGGCTGCTTGGAAAGCTTCCTGCATAATATGGCAGTTAATACAGAAAAGTGCATCAACAACAGATGTACGACAGATATACATGGAAGCACCATAGGCTCCATTAGGTCACTACGCCTCAAGTATTTGGGGGAGGGGGTGAAAAAGGAATAAAATAACAAGGTTGAGAATTACAAATGCCATTGCAGACCTAAGCTCTATAAAAAGTTCCAAAATTAATCATCTCCAAAATTTCCTTGTAAGACTGTAGGAATTCATACCTGCCCCAAAACTAACATAGAAGACAGTTTCTGTACAAGTATGCTAATGAAGCATTCAAAGCACCAATTTGCAATTGCCTAAGAAGCTGATCGAGAAATAACCACTGACCAATGATGCAGTGCTCATGGAAGGCTAAATTTATCTGATATGTTTATTTGCATTCCTTGACATTGAAAATTCAAACATCCAAAAGTGCCTTGAGCACATGATACTTCCCAGCAAGCACACACTTAAGTTGTCCTTAAACCAATTACATCCACTCCACAAGTGCGGAACAATAGAATGGCTCTATATCAGCAACAATTTGATTCCATAAACCTTCTGCTTCATTGATAAGAAGGCAGATTTGTCATCAAAATTTGACAGACAAAAGACTCCTAATGTTGATATTTTTTTAAGTTGACTACAATCTTATCACTCATCAATCAAGGTGATTCAAAACTTCTTTATAATTGTGGCTAAAATCGATATTTACAAATATAAATTGTAGAACCAGTAATTAATAATCCAGAGATGTTGCTGTTTGGTTGTATAACAGAAGGTGCCCTATTTATATTACATAGGTTCCTCATCTTCACACGACCCAATTATGGAATAGAGAGCTGATGAAAATGATTTCACATCTTCAGAAAACGAATCAAGCAAAACGCATACATGCATGCAGGAACGCATGACACACAACACTTTCAGAAACTGCTTTGACTTTCGAGTCATTACATATTTTTTGGCCAACGTCAACAGGGATAATCAACGACACACATGGAAGACGTTGACTTGGAATCACAATCAATAAGAGGTCAGATCAGCAGAGTCAGAATTTAGAAACATTTTTAATTGTTAACTAAACTAGTTATAACATGGCACAAAAGAATTAGTTCAGATCCAATTGACAACTGTAAAACTCGTTATCCCAATTCGCTTTAAACGATGATCAATTGAGAAAAGATGTCAATCGTAATAGCTAAATAAAACATAAAATTGAAAGAACTTACCTTAATTGAGACTTTGCTCTTCACTTTTGTTTCCAAAGCTTCAGTCATGGACTAAAATTGGAAAGACGACAAAAAAATAAATTAAAAAGAGAACCCAAAGTGGTTAGTTATCAAACCGGATTAGGTGTGATTTACATGTACCTTATCAAACTGAACAAGAACCTGGAAGGCTAGCTCAGGACTGAGAGTACCGCTTTGAACCATGTCATCAAGAGTCTCCGTCAAGCACATCCCGATCGTCGATCTTCTATACAGCTCAAACGTCGCCATTCCCAGAGATCTGTAAATCAAACACAAAGAAGCTACTGTAGATTTGTGCAGAAAGAGCGTGAATATATGGAAGAGATTGAAATTACCGATCGGAGGAGTTGATGCTTTGTTGTGGGTTTAATTTAACGTTTATTCGAGGGAAGAGTTTTTTGGGCGGAGAGGATTTGAACCCTTTTATACCCTAGTTTTTGAGGATGGGAGATTTTATACTCGCCGATTGATTTGGAAGGTACGAATTGCCTGTTTTGACCTGTGTTTAGCTTCTCATTCCGAAGCCCACTTTATTACAATTTTGTGTTGGGCCAACCGCTTGAAACGTAAACTTGGGCTAGGGAACTCAAGAGATTATATTAGTGCAGCATTTGAAACCAAACGTGGGCACAACCCATGTGGTTTTCTTAAAATATAATTTATTATGTATGGAAAATCCACATGCATTTATCGCCAAATAAAAGTTTATAGAAAGCAATAGCTGCTTTTCATGAATCTGTGAATGCTATAAAAGTTTTATTTTTTATTGTTTATTCGAGTGAATAGTAAAAAGTGAATTTTCATTCACTCTCCATTACACGATGTCTATGGTGAAGTTCAACTTCACTGTTTGACATAAACAGTAATGCATAATTTCAGCTGAATCACATCCGATCTAAAATTAAATATATTATATTAAATTTAACTCAGTAAAAATATTATATTATATTTTATTAATAATATAATATTTGTAGAATTTAATTATAATTTCAATTTTATTTCAAATTATATTTTTTCTGATCTTATTATACGTTTAAAAAACCAAAAAAACTGTAGTTTTTATCGAATGTATTTCATATATGATAAAATTATAAATAGTTTAATTTAATAATAAAAAATATTTTATATAAAGTATTATTTATTTCATAATGTAATAGCAATAGTTAAATTTATAATATTTAAATTCAAAATAATCAATAATATATATATTGAAAACCAATTTTTAAATTGAATACATTAAATTACTTTTTATTTAACCTTAAATTCAACCATAATTTCAACCAAATATATAGAAATACCAAAATAATTTCAACTAAAAGTACTTTTTATAAAATATTTTTTTAACCATAACCATAAAAACTACCACAATATTAAACTATTTTTCACATTTTAAAAAAATTAATTTATTTTATGTTGTTTAGTAGTATTATTAAAAAAATAAAAATACTTTTTAATATTTTTTATTTCATGAAAAATTAGTTGAAAAATAATTATTATTTTTCAAGTTTATTAAAATAATAGGGACCAAATCTTAACATATGAAAAAGTTAAAGAAAGATGAAATTAAAAAAAAATTAATTTTCTAAGTTATTTCAAATAAAACAAATTATAAATAAAGAATGGAGACCAAATATAATAGATAAAATAGTTAAAAGATGATAAAATTTTAAAAAATAAAATTTCATAAATCATTACTAATAAAATAAATAGCAATTAGAAAAATATAATTAAATTTAACAGATAAAAAAGTTTAAAGAAAATGAAATTAAAAAAATTATAAATTATATTAAATAAATTAAATAAAAATAAAAATAATAAGAATCAAAATTTAATAGAAAAAAATTCAATTAAAGAAAAAAATAAAAAATAATCAAAGGAATAAGAATTAAAAGTGTTATAAGAATCAAATTATATCAAATTCTAATAAATGATATTAAAAAATAAATAAAAATTTAAAATAAAATATATCAATCAAGACCAAAGCTAATATAATCAATAAATAAAAAAATATTTTTGATTTTTTTTGCAACTTCTAGAAAGTGTATTTTACACAAAATAAAAAAATTCTTTAAAATTAAACCAAATTTTTTTGTTAGAAAGTATTTTTTATCAACTTTTATAATTTTAAATAAATATAAAAAAATTTAAAACAAACAAATAAAGCCTAATAGGTAGACTTATCGACAATATTATTTTTGTTAGATCGGTTAGGCCTCATTTAATTTATAAATATGTCAGCAGTATCACATATTTTAAGTCGCTAATTACCTAAAACGTTTTTTTCTACCTTCACTCTCAAAATTCACTGGATAACAAAATAAAGATAATTTTATATTATAAATGAAAGAATGAGATGTTCATCTATAACAAATATAATATGATTACAAATGTCATACTATTATCCCTCCTTTTCTTTTACTTTCTAATCTTTTTTACAATGATTTCAAACCTTTGCATCATGTTTTATGAAATTTTAAATTTTATTTTTTGGTTTAAATTTAATTTTTTATATTTTTAGATTATTTTGATATGTTGATATCAAAAATAATTTTTAAAAAATAAAAAAATATTATTTTAATACATTTTTACTATATTCTCAAACACCCTCTAAATAAATAAAAAGTAAAATGACCCTAAATTTTAACATTTTTAGTTCACGATATATTAGTAATTTATAGTACAATTATTTTTAATAAAAATTCAGAAGAGTTTCTCCTATATTGAGACATACACAATTATCAACACTTTCATTTACATTCACCATATCAATTACTAAGTCTTAATTATAATTCCATCATTCTATATCATTTCCTACTTCAGATTATACATATTTCTTCTTATCTCAACAAATTTAATCATATGTTTAAATATTTATACAGTATGAACATTGAAAAGAAATTTAAAATATACCTAAATCAATTTAAAAATATCAAAATCTATCCTACACAATATTTTATTAATTCTATTAAGTACATTATTAATTAACAAACAATTATCTTATAAAATTATTTACTGTCCCCAAAATGATAGTAATTAAATTACATATAAAGTCATACATTCCTATAAGATTTAAACATTACATTTATTTACAATAACAACTATGATGTATACTATTATTCCTATTCATGCCTATAAGATTTAAACATTACATTTATTTACAATAACAACTATGATGTATACTATTATTCCTATTCATGCCGAGAATGTAAATAACATATAAGAGAGTAATTAATACATAAGATTAACTTTTAAATTTCAACAATAATATTTAGTATTTTTAGTTATATTATTCCTTCTCAATATCTTTTTAATATTAACACCATTAATTTAAATTTTTTTCCTTGCCCATTAAACTCATAATGACCAAATGACCAATCTTTATGATCACCAAATCCCTAACAATTGATTATAATTGACGACCTTCTAATTATACCTTCTAGTTATTCTCTCATATGTATATCGATGATTTAATTATTTTTCTTAGTTATCAATAAATTTAGCAATTCATCTAATTATCCATAATCTAATAACCCCTCAAAATTACTAATAAATTTGACAATCCATCTAACACCTATAATTTGGTAACCCCTCATTATTACCAATAAATCAAGCAATCCATTTGATTGTTAATAATCTGATAATCCTTCATGATTACCAATAAATCTAGTAATTCATCTGATTATCAATAATAACCCCTCATATTTACCAATAAAGCTGACAATTCATTTATTTGATTGCCAATAATTTGATAATCTTTCTTAGATATCAAAAAATCCAGTGTTATTTCTCTTATTGTTTTTTTTTTCCTTTTCCAACCATTAATGCTTTTTAGTGAAGTACACCTACTTGTTCCTTTCACTGTATAGTTTCCTTTTATTGTAGACAATTCTACTCCAATCATCTCCATTATTTTGAATTTACAAGAAATCATTAGTATTATTTCATAACTTCACCATAATGTAAGTTCTCAAATCATTACAATTTCATTTAATTATATACAATGTCATAAATTATTTTAGGTTTTTGATTAGTTCCTTCAATTAACTTCTTCGTTATAATTTTTAAACTAGTTATCACTCAATAACATTGTTTAGTATTTCATTTATAACTAACACCATAGACTTTGGTTTTAAGCATACTTTGTCTCTTCTTAAAGCTTAGATATGAACTTTACGTGAGGGTAGAAAACTCAATTCTATCATTAACATACATAAAATTACCTTGTTATCGTGCTCTATATAATATGTACAACATGATTAATTTCGACCTTTCTTCAAATTTTAAGTCATATTTAGAGTTTTATAACTCAATATTTAATAAGGCTAATCTCATTTGAAAACTAATATTTCTTAATATAATTTTCATTAAAAAACTTACTTTAAAATTTTATCATTCTCAAATTATAATCACTTTGGGAAGTTAAATAACAAAATTGTGTAGACTCTCAATTTATAGATTTAACGAACAACCAAGTATTTTTATTCCATATATCTCATAGCATTTTTTACATACAATCCTCCTATTAACCAAATATATCCATCCCTCGTTATTAAGTGTTTTCCCTTTATTGTTTTCCATATTTAACATTTCTCATGATAACTTAATCGAATTTCAAAAATTACCTTACTTCGTTCATGGTAATCCAATTTTATAAATTACTTTACTTAATTCATCATAACTCAATTTTACAAATTATCATCATTTGTTTATATCTTTCATTTCTTTTTAAAAATCTATGCTTGGAATATAATAACCTTTTGACTAATGAATATAAATAATCATTGTTCTTATACAATTACCATTTTATTTACATAATACAATTTCATTTCAAAAATATTTTCATCAATCCAACAATTTCATTTCAAAAATGTACTTCATGAAAAAAAAATTTCTCTTAGTAACTTCACATGCAACCACGTTAAGGTAAGATTTTTCTTTTTTTACTATATATATATTTTCTTTATTTAATTTTTTTTTGTTCTTAATAATTGTATGGATATTGTTTTATAATTTTTTTTATATTCTTTTTTTCTTCTTTTTTCTTTTTCCTAGCGTTTTGAGTGTTATAAAGTGCTGATTTATATTAATTTAATTATTTTATAGTTTTGTAAAATGAATTTTTTAAATAATATTTTTAAAGATTTGTTAAAAAAGAACAATAAAGAGGATTGTTTAGGGGCTATTTTGGTCTATTGTATTTATACCTCTCTCCTTTAATAACCATAGGTCTTGTTTAGGTGCACCAAGATTTATTTCCATTGTTTTCTTATACTGATTTATGACCAAACTTTTATCCTCTATGATTATTCCTTCAATGTACCCTAATATTTTATTTAATTTTGTCTTATTAAATCTTTTCTATCAAATTTTAACAATGTTTCTCAATCATCTTATTTATGATTTATTAAGACTTTACAATAAGATTCTTCATGATTCTTTACTTAAACCAATAATCTTTTATAACCCATTGAGAGTAAGTTTCTCTCCTCTATTGTTTATTCAAAATTAGGTTTCATCATTTTCTTTATCACATCCATTATTTCATCATAGAAATTAGTTTTCACGGCTAGTTTGGCAAATGTAAATGAAGTTTTATGATGTTTTGATGAATTCATGTTTATTATTGATTTTTTTCTAATTTGAAATGTCTAAATCAAACATATAACAATTAAAATGAATATTCTCCTATTTTTTGTGAATCCTATGATCACGGTTAAAGTTCATGGCTAAAAACACAAGTTAGGTTGCTCTTAATTCAATCTTCACAATTAAGATTATAGAACCTTATGACTTAGATATGCTTAAATATTTCAGCTCAATCACACCTTGAACAACTTGGATTGAAGCATTAGATCAAAAGTGAAAGGACCTCCACATTATTATTATGAAAAGTTGTTCACATATTTTTTTTCTATTATTTTCTAAAATATCTCACACAAAACATAATATGTTTCTCTTAATATATTAAAAAGAGAATGATTTAATGTTTTTTTCCTTAAGAATTTTAACATGACTAAAAGATTAATGTCTTCTCTCAAGTGCAGGAGTGTCGAAGTAATAAATAACCTGGCAAGACCGGGGTCGAACCACAGGGAGGTCGATTATACAAATTATAAATGACGATTATAAACAACAACAATAGTAATCACTACAACAACAATACTAATTGATGTAACCATATTATTCGATAGTTTCACCCATATTTACCTAATTTTTTGTCCATGTTTTATATGTAAAATGCCTTAATATTCTTTGTTTTATGTTTTGAAGGAACTTTTGGATGAAAAATACAAAAAGGAGTAAATTGGAGATAATTGATAGATTTGACGTTCAGTCAATGTTTTGTGTAGAGTGTGAGTTCTAAAGATCGAAATGAAGTGATTCTAGTGGCACTAAAAAGCTAACATCCATACCTTTCTGAAAATATAATGCAAGAAAAATAAAAAAGAGGAAGATCATGGAAATCACATCCTTCAAAGTCAAATCTCGCATTTTGCCACTATTGACCTTTGTCTATTCAAAATTCAATATTTGGAGCTATAGAAGTCCAATTTATGCAAACATAATTTTGTTAGATTCTTGACTCAAAGCTATGTAAACGCTCCAAATTTCATCCAAAAAAGATGTCATATGAGGGAGATATGATTTTTAAAAATGACAACTAAATTCTGCCACCAATCAGGTTTCATGAAGAAATGAGTCCAAATTATGTTTTAAAGCTTCTAAACAGTCATACAAGTTTTTATATCAGCAATTTATCTCCTCTAAGTCAGAGTTTGAAGATTTCATGCAAGGCTATTTCTCTTTTTTAAGGAAAATAGTTATTGAAGTACTTAAATGTCAATTTTCAACTTAAGGGAGGACTACTTTATAAATTAGGAACTAGGGTTTCTTAGCATATAAAAAGAAAGAGAGGGAGGAGAGAAGGGGGACAGCAGCCAGAAGTTAAAAAACACAAATTCTCTCATCTACAAACCCAAAAAATCATGCTCTCTTTATTTTTTAAGAGTAGTTGTTCAATAGTTATACAAGGCTAAGCTCTTTTCTTGGTTGCAAGGACACAACAAACCTTCGGATTTCAAGAACTGTGAGATTTATTCTTCCTTTTATTTTCAGTTTATATTATGAATAAGTATGATTGTTTTCCTATGCATATTTTCTATGATTGTTGTTGATAATTGCTAGAGCGGAATTCTAAGTTATTATTATGAATAATTTATTGCTAAGTTTGATATCAAAACCGGAGTTGTGATGTATGAACTTATGAAGCAGCTAAGCTTGATAATTGTGGCAGAACTATATCATTAAACTTAGGGAGAACACTTAAATATCTAGTTCCTAGGGCTGCCATTGAACTAAATCATTAATGCGAACATTGTGATTGTTTGTTGGTTAGGGTTAGTTATACGATGGATCCGTTAATTAACCAACATTAAGAAAAGATAAAAATTCAGAATATAAATTGTAGTTTTGTTTCAAGGATCAGTTTTAATTTTCGTTGGTGGATGTGTGTTTGCAACCAAGGTTTGTTTTTTTGATAAATTTTGAGTTCAATTGATTTTGTTTGCTAGTTTAATTTCTTCCATAGTTTAGATCATTACAAATCAAAACCCCCTAATTGCATAATATATAGCATAAAAATCTAAACTAAATCTTCCTTATAGGATTGACCCCTTGCTTGGTCTATACTATCTTGTATGTTGTGTTTTAAGTTAGGGTAATTAATTTGTGCAACCACAACATCGCAACACTAATAGAAATAGTAGTAGTAATAATAATAAAGAAAGAGATGGAGAAGAAGAAAGAGAAGATGAGAAATTTGAGATGGAATATCAATGTAAGGATTAAACAATGATAATAACAAATGTCAAGGTTAGAGGTTCCACTAATGGTATGTCAAAAAACTATAGTATAAACTCTTATTATTTAATTGAAAACCACACACAAAGGAGGTTTCAATCAGATTATAGATTGTTAACATGATTACATTAGTCATCTTATTCAATTAATACTAATATTTGTAAATTTCATCAAGCATTCATGATTATAACTTATGTTAACAACAAATCAAGTTCCTTTCATAGCTCAGGTGTCGGTTATACCATACAATATATGGGCTATGAAAGTGCCAAGCATTTGTTGTACCAAGTGTTATATAACATAAATCAAGATTAGTCATTTAACAAGTAAAGTATTAAAGAGTGAACAAGATAACAAATATAAAACATGTTAGTATCAAACATTAAAGTCCATATTAAGTTTATACTGTACACCTTGACATAATAAACTTAGCTAGACATAATGAAAGAAAGAAAAATAGATAAATAAAATAAGAACATAAATAATATAAGAGTTATCAAAGCAAAGCAAAGGAATTAAAAGGCATAAACTTGAAATTAATGAAAGCAAAGCATAAACATTACAAAAAATACAAAGAAAGAAAACAAGAGCATGATCTTGATCTGGACACCAAGATGCCTAAATGCATGGCAAATGCCTCCTTTTATAGGCCAAAATTAAAAACTATTGATTTGATGACTAATTAATGAGTGGGTGACCACCTCTTGACTGGCTGACAATCTTTATCTTCTTTTATCTGCTTAAAACGTCATTGATAACGTCAAAATTAAAACCACTTGAAAACATGAAAGTTATAGGAGTTGTCTCAGCTTTCTTGTGTAAAAATTCAGCTCATTTTGACTTTTAGAACTCCAGATATAGCCAAAATACTGAACAATGCTCGGACTAGAGGACAGATTCAGGCTTCTTAGTTGTTGCTCCAATTTGAACTTGAAAATAACCTTTTTAGATCTTGGGCTCTATATGAAAGTTGTAGGCCTATGTCTTACCTTTCCATCTATATAAAATAGACCTAAATCTGAGATCTACAACTTCAGATATGACCCAATTATCAAACAGTGTTCCGGTTTGGATTGCACCGACATCTCTTTTCTATGTTTGGCCATCTCTTTATCCTTTCAATTTTAATTTTTAAATTCATCAATCAATCCTTTTATTTATATGATAGGCTTGCATTTAAAATGAACACTTACTGTAAATTAAAATTATCTTATATTATTAGATATATTATTATAAAACATGTTTTAGTTAAAGAGTTATTGATACTTTAAGTGCAAAATGATGATATAAAACCTTGATAAAAATACACTTTATGTATCAATCACACCCTCCATCTAGCTTATTACTAGTCCCTAGTAATCAAAGCATTAAAATAGAAAAATACTTTGCAAATTCCACAAAGCAAGATAGTCATCATTTAACTTCCATTAATCTATCTAGATAAACAAACTCTCATTAAATTTATATGCTTGCTCAATACCTCTTAACAAGATATTCATAAATCTTTCTTTTGTTCTTAATGTATCAACGCATAATTATGGGGCTTTTCTTGGAAGAAAACAAAATTTTTGTTCTAATGTTTAAGTTTAACTTCCTTGGGTTGGGATTATTATTTTTGTCTTTATATATATATGTATATATATATATATAATTTAAAACATTATACATCTTTAACCCATGTGACGAGCTTTCAGCTAATGACTCCTAGACCGGTTGGTCTTAGGGCATTAGGTGTTAAGACACCCCTACGAGCTTAGTAACTCGGGTCGCAGATACTGATATGTAAATAGTGCAATGTTTGATTCTCTTAAACTTTTCTTCTCAACCCATGTAATAAGCGTTGGGCCAATAACTCCCATATCAGTTGACTTTAGGGTATTAGACGTTAAAACACCCATTCAAGCTAATTGTTTAGGTTAGGGAGGCTACAAAACCAAACTTATCTACATTTTTATTATTATCATTTTTTTCTTCTCTTTTTTTTTAATTATCTACTATTTTTTTCCCTTAGTTGTTACGCTTAACAAAAGAACATAAAAAATGTAATAATCCAATATACAACCCACAATTATATGTTAAAGTGTGTGTGTGTGTATAAATTAAGGTTTAAGAATACATGTTAAATAAGTATATGAGCAGAATTAAGTGATAACAATGCGAAAGTTTGTAAATCTGAATATTTCAAGAAGTATTATAATAGACTTTGTTACGAATGATTACTAAGATGCATCTTAAGAGTTATAAAAAGTTCTCCTTACTCTGCCATTATAGTAAAAATAATTTTGAACATGCTTTATGAAATAGAAAAAATAATATTTTTTTAGCTACTACCCTTTCTCCCCAACTAAAAAAATAATATTTTTTTAGTTGTTATGCTTAACAAAAGAACATAAAAAATGTAATAATCCAATATATAACCCACAATTATATGTTAAAGTGTGTGTGTGTGTATAAATTAAGGTTTAAGAATACATGTTAAATAAGTATATGAGCAGAATTAAGTGATAACAATGCGAAAGTTTGTAAATCTGAATATTTCAAGAAGTATTATAATAGACTTTGTTACGAATGATTACTAAGATGCATCTTAAGAGTTATAAAAAGTTCTCCTTACTCTGCCATTATAGTAAAAATAATTTTGAACATGCTTTATGAAATAGAAAAAATAATATTTTTTTAGCTACTACCCTTTCTCCCCAACTAAAACGAGACAGTGTTCTCAATGTTTAAAGGTAGAAAGATAGAATATAAAAGATATCACATGAAATAACAAACACTGACAAACCTTTCAACACACTAAAACAAATATGAGAAACAACAAAACACAATAATAAAACTAAAAGACACAAAGATTCATAAATGAAGGCTCAAATCCAATCTAAGCTTTTTAAAGCTTTCCTTAGTTGACCAATTTATGCAACTTATGGAAGGATCAATTACAGTAATGAAAGATTATAGTTGGTCAATTAATTGTTCAGCAGTAGCAGCAAAGATTATGATTTGTCATGTAGAAGATATTAGAAATTCTTGTTCCACAGCATGATCAAGAAAAAACAACAACTTATCATAATAACCATTAACATTTAACAAACCTATGCATTTATGGTGAATGTGCAGTTGAGCCCAAGAGAAAATATGAAAGATCTCTTCCAATGTGCCTAGATCACCTGGTAATGCAATGAAGACATTAACATGGTTAAACATTGCATTCATTCAAGCAGACATTGTGGAGACTTGAAGTTCCTCTCCAATTTTTTTTCCAATGATGTCCCCTTATGCTAAAGCTTCGAGGACGACCCCCAAAACTTGACTATCTTCTAAAAATACAGCTATTGACACACCTTTCATTAACCGAAGACTACCTCCCCCATACACTAAATGAATCTTTCCCTTAGCTAGCACTTGGCCAAGATGATTTGTTGATTCTAAAAACTCCTTTTCTTTCCCAGGACTAGATCCATCGAAAACACAAATATTTCTTATATTTTCTCCAATAAAGTAAGAAATTGTAGGACAACCAGGGTTTTTATATTTCAAAGCATTATTGTTTTGAAGAATAACACTTACTTGTTCAGCTAGAAAGGCTTTCTTTTTCACATTCAGTTTTCTTTTCACAGTTCATAGATCTTTCAAAAATTTAGCATAGAAAAGAACCTATTTAATAGCATCCAGCAAATGTATATTGATTCTTACCTGTTTGAAAGTTTCAAAAATTTCAGAGTAGTGATTGACTTTTCTTTGTTTGGTCATGGCTTGAGGAAATGGAAGTGCTGGCGGATAATCAATTTTTTCTTTGTAATTTTCAGATTCAACCCCTTCTTTACCTTGAGAGATTGACTCATCATCTTTCTCATAAGGTTCAAGAGAGGGCTTTTCAATAACCTTACCATTGTAAAGAGTAGTGACTGATTTGACTTGATCCATGTGTTGGCTTTTAGAACTACTAGCATTTGCATTTTATTGTCCCTTAGGATTTTGTTGTGTTTGAGATGGAAACTTACCTTTCTCTTGGAAACTGAGAGCATATGTTAATTTGCAAGAGTATCTTTAAAATCTATCATGTTTTGAGCAAGTTGAGTATTGATTGTCTCTTACTTTTCAATGAATGCATGCAATGTTCCCTCAAGATTTCTTCTAGGAGGTGGAGCATAAGGAAATGCATATCCATAAGAATTTTGGAAATTATGGTATGCTTAAAACGATGGTTGTGAAGTTTGTGCATTGTTGTTCTTACTCTTCTAACTAAAATTTGGGTGATTTCTCCAATGAGCTAGCAAAAATCCTAAAGCAAGAAAATAGATATTTTTAGCAAACCAAGGTATTAAACTAAGAGAAAGTAGAGATTCATCAGGAAAGTAATCATCGATTGGTGTGATGTCGGGTGTCGAATATGTTGTCACTTTTGATAAAAGATCTGCACCAACATTTTCGATGCCTTTTTATCCTTAATTTCTTCCTGATTGGTCATGGCATGAGGAAATGGAAGGGCTGACAGGAAATCAGTCTTTTCCTTGCAATATTCAGATTCAACCTCTTCCTTACCCTTAGAGATTGACTCATCATCTTTCTCACAAGGTTCAAGAGTGGGCTTTTTAATAACCTTACCACTGTGAAGAGTGATGATTGATTTGACTTGATCCATGTGTTGACTTCCAAAACTACTTGTATTTGCATTGTATTGCTCGGGATTTTGCTGTGGTTGAGATGGAAACTTATCTTGCACTTGAAAACTGAGAGCAGATGTGAATTTTGCAAGAGTATCTTTAAAATCTGTTATGCTTTGAGCAAGTTGAGTGTTGATTGTTTCTTGCTTTTCAATGAATGCAAACAAACTTTCCTTAAAATTTCTTGTGGGAGATGGAGCATAAAGAGGTGCATATCCATGATAATTTTGGAAATTATGGTGTGCTTGAAACTGTGGTTGTGAAGTTTGTGCATTATCATTCTTCCAACAGAAATTTTGGTGGTTTCTCTAACCAGGGTTGTATGTTTGTGAGTATGAGTTATGATTGGGCCTTTGGAAATTGTTTAAAGCATGGACTTGTTTATTGAGACATTCCTTAAAAGAAGGCAACGTTGGACAATTATTGGTTAAGTGTTCATTTGTTTCACATATTTGACACACAATGTTTTCAATAGATTTTAGTTGACCACTCTTTTTCAATTCTAGTGCCTCAATTTTTTTAGCTAAAGATGCAAACTTGGCTTAGAGGTCATGATCTTCCTTAAGATTGTACATACCTCCACTAGATATATGAGGTTGAGTTTTACTTGGTGCCTCATAAGTACCCACGATGTCCCGATTTTGAGCATTTTCAACTAACAAGTCTAAGTACTCCATTGCTTCATTAAGGTCTTTATCTTTAAAACTTTCATTGCACATCAATTCAACCATTTGCCTATCTCTAGGTGTTAACCCTTCATAAAAAGGTGAAACCAATCTCCATGTTTCAAAACCATGATGAGGGCAAGTACTAAGCAAGTCTCGATACCTATCCCAACATTGGTAAAATGTTTCTCCTGGTTTTTGACTGAAAGTGGTGATTTGTCTTTTGAAAGAGTTGGTTTTATGAGATGGAAAAAACTTCTTTAAAAACTATTGTTGCATTTCATCCTAAGCACGAATGGATCCTAGTCTTAAATTTTGTAGCCATGTATTAGCTTTATCTTTTAATGAAAAAGGAAAAAGCTTTAATCTGATGGTATTCATGCTACAATTTAAATTATTATATGTGTTGCAAACCTCCTTAAATTCCCTGAAATGCAAGTATGAATTTTCCAATTCTAAGCCATGAAAAGAAGGTAAAAGTTGAATAATGCCCGGTTTAAAATTAAAATAAGATGCATTGAGAGGAAAAACTATGCATGATGGTGCACCTATTCTTATAGGATTCATATAGTCTCTAAAGTGTTCTAGCACGATTATTCTCATTATTCTCATTATGAAGTGATTGATTATCTTCTTCTTGATTATCTTCTTCAGCCATATTTTCTGAAAATGATAAGGATACCTTACAAAGCTTACCACTTAATGTACATGACCACACTCTCATGCACATGTAGGAATAGACTAAAAGGAAAAAAAAATAAAAGAAGAAGAAACAAGACAAAAGAAACAAAGTTATATATAAGAAAAGTGAAAAGAGAAAATAAACTAAAAATTATAATTTATACAAAACTTACCTCCTCGGCAATGACACCAAAAACTTGACATGACGAAAAGATTGATGTCTTCTCCCAGGTGTAGTAGTGTCGAAGTAATAAATAACCCAGCAAGACTGGGGTTAAACCATAGGGAGGTTAATTATATAAATTATAAATAATAATACAACAACAACAACAACAACAATAATAATAATAATAAAGAAAAATTGATTAGAGGTTCCACTAATGGTATGTCAAACAAGTATAGTATAAACTCTTATTATTCAATAGGAAACCACACATAAAGGATGTTCCAATCAGATTATAGATTGTTAACATGATTACATTAGTCATCTTATTCAATTAATACTAATACTTGTAAATTTCATCAAGCATTCATGATTATAACTTATGTTAACAACAAATCAAGTTCCTTTCATAGCTTAAGTATCGGTTATACCATATAGTATAGGCTATGAAAGTGCCAAGCATTTGTTGTACCAAGTGTTATACAATATAAATCAAGATTAGTCATTTAACAAGCAAAGTATTAAAGAGTGAACAAGATAACAAATATAAAACATGTTAGTATCAAACATTAAAGTCCATATTAAGTTTATACTATACTTATTCTTACACCATTAGTGTAACCTTTTCACCTTGACATAATAAACTTAGCAAGTCATAATGAAAGAAAGAAAAATAGATAAACAAAATAAGAACATAAATAAGATAAGAGTTAACAAAGCAAAGGAAAGGAAATGAAAGGCATAAACTTGATATTAATGAAAGTAAAGCATAAGCAATACAAAAAATACAAAGAGAGAAAGTGAGAGCATGATCTTGATCTGGAAACCAAGATGCCTAAATATATGGCAAATGCCTTCTTTTATAGGCCAAAATTGGAAACTATTGATTTGATGACTAATTGATGAGTAGGTGGCCAGCTCTTGACTTGGTGACAATCCTTATCTTCTCTTGTATGCCCAAAACGTCATTGATAAAATCAAAATTGGAGCCATTTAAAAACATGAAAGTTGTAGGAAATTATCTTGTCTTTCTTGTGTAAAAACTTCAGCTCATTTTGACTCCTAAAACTGAACATTTAAAATGAACATTTACCACAAATTAAAGGTATCTTATATTATTAGATATATTATTATAAAACATGTTTTAGTGAAGGAGTTATTGATACTTCAAGTGCAAAATGACTTTTAAGTATCAATCAATAAGATACCTTTAATTTGTGGTAATTGTTCATTTTAAATGTAAGGATATCACATAAATAAAAGGATAAAAAGATGGCCAAACTTAAAAAAGAGATGTCGGTGCAATACGAACACCGTTCGGTAATTAGGTCATATCTAGAGCTATAGATCTCAGATTTAGATCTCCTTTATATAGATGGAAACGTAAGACATAGGCCTACAACTTTCATATAGAGCCCAAATCTAAAAAGGCCATTTTCAAGTCCAAATTGTTGCAACAACAAAGAAGCCCGAATCTTTTTTCCAGCCCAAGCACTAGTTAGTATTTTGGCCATATCTGGAGTTATAGAAGTCGAAATGAGCTGAAGTTTTTACACAAGAAAGCTGAGATAATTTCTTACAACTTTCATGTTTTCAAGTGGCTCTAGTTTTGACATTATCAATAATGTTTTGGGTAGACAAGAGAAGATAAGGATTGTCACCAAGTCAAGAGTTGGCCACCTACTCATCAATTAGTCATCAAAACAATAGTTTTCAATTTTGGCCTATAAAAGAAGGCATTTGCCATATATTTAGGCATCTTGGTTTCCAGATCAAGATCATGCTCTCACTTTCTCTCTTTGTATTTTTTGTATTGCTTATGCTTTACTTTCATTAATATCAAGTTTATGCCTTTCATTTCCTTTCCTTTGCTTTGTTAACTCTTATCTTATTTATGTTCTTATTTTGTTTATCTATTTTTCTTTCTTTCATTATGACTTGCTAAGTTTATTATGTCAAGGTGAAAAGGTTACACTAATGGTGTAAGAATAAGTATAGTATAAACTTAATATGGACTTTAATGTTTGATACTAACATGTTTTATATTTGTTATCTTGTTCACTCTTTAATACTTTGCTTGTTAAATGACTAATCTTGATTTATATTGTATAACACTTGGTACAACAAATGCTTGGCACTTTCATAGCCTATACTATATGGTATAACCGATACTTAAGCTATGAAAGGAACTTGATTTGTTGTTAACATAAGTTATAATCATGAATGCTTGAAATTTACAAGTATTAGTATTAATTGAATAAGATTACTAATGTACTCCTATTAACAATCTATAATCTGATTGAAACCTCTTTTGTGTGTGGTTTCTAATTGAATAATAAGAGTTTATATTATACTTGTTTGACATACCATTAGTGGATTCTCTAACCTTGACATTGTTTGTTATCATTGTTTAATCCTTTAATTTTTCATCTCAAAGTTCTCATCAATTTTTCTTCTTCTTCTTCTTTATTATTGTTATTATTATTATTGTTAGTATTATTATTGTTACTACTACTACTACTACTACTACTATTACTACTACTACTAGTATTATTAATATTAGTATTATTATTACTACTATTATTGTTGTTGTTATTGTTACTATTATTGTTGTTTATAATTTATATAATTAACCTCTCTGTGGTTCGACCCCGTTCTTGCCGGGTTATTTATTACTTTGACACTCCTGCACTTGGAAGAAGACATCAATCTTTTAGTCGTGTCAAGTTTTTGGCGTCGTTGCCAGGGAGGTAAGTTTAGTATAAATTATAATATTAATTTTATTTTTACTTTTCACTTTTCACTTTTCTTGTATATAACTTTGTTTCTTTTCTCTTGTTTTTTTTTCCATTTATTCTATTCCTACACGTGCATGAGAGTGTGGTCACGTACATCAAGTGGTAGACTTTGTAGGGTATTCTCATCATTTTTAGAAAATATGGCCGAAGAAGATAATCAATTGCTTTATAATGAGAATAACAAGAATAACCGTGCTAGAACACTTAGAGACCACATGAATCCCATAAGAATAAGTGCACCATCATGCATAGTTTTTCCTCCCGATGCATCTCATTTTAATTTTAAGCCAAGCATTATTCAACTTTTACCTTCTTTTCATGGTTTAGAATTGGAAAATCCATACTTGCATTTAAGAGAATTTGAGGAGGTTTGCAACACATATAATAATTTAAATTGTAGTATGAACACCATCAGGTTAAAGCTTTTTTCTTTTTCATTAAAAGATAAAGCTAAAACATGGCTACAAAATTTAAGACTAGGATCTATTCATGCTTGGAATGAAATGCAACAACAGTTTTTAAAGAAATTTTTCCCATCTCATAGAACAAACTCTTTCAAAAGACAAATCACCACTTTCACTCAAAAACCAGGAGAAACATTTTACCAATGATATAATAGGTATCGAGACTTGCGTAGTACTTGCCCTCATCATGGTTTTGAAACGTGGAGTTTGGTTTCACTTTTTTATGAAGGGTTAACACCTAAAGATAGGCAAATGGTTGAATTGATGTGCAATGAAACTTTTGAAGATAAAGACCCTGATGAAGCAATGGAGTACCTAGACTTGTTAGCTGAAAATGCTCAAAATTAGGACACCGCGGGTGCTTATGAGGCACCGAGTAAAACTCAATCTCATACATTTAGTGGAGGTACGTACAACCTTAAGGAAGATCATGACTTTCAAGCCAAGTTTGCATCTTTAGCTAGAAAAATCGAGGCACTAGAATTGAAAAGAGTGGTTAATTAAAATCTATTGAAAACATTGCGTGTCAAATATGTGAAATAAATGAACACTCAACCAATAACTATCTAACCTTGCCTTATTTTAAGGAATGTCTTCATGAACAAGCTCATGCTTTAAACAATTTCCAAAGGGCCAATCACAACCCATACTTACAAACATACAACCCTCGTTGGAGAAATCACCCAAATTTGAGTTGGAAGAGTGAGAACAACAATGCATAAACTTCACAACCACCGTTTCAAGCACACCATAATTTTCAAAATTCTTATGGATATGCATTTTCTTATGCTCCACCTCCTAGAAGAAATCTTGAGGAAACATTGCATGCATTCATTGAAAAGCAAGAGACAATCAATATTCAACTTGCTCAAAACATGATAGATTTTAAAAATACTCTTGCAAAATTAACATTTGCTCTCAGTTTCCAAGAGAAAGGTACCATCTCAACCACAACAAAATCCTAAGGGGCAATACAATGCAAATGGAAGTAGTTCCGGAAGCCAACATATGGATCAAGTCAAATCAATCACTACTCTTTGCAGTGGTAAGGTTATTGAAAAGCCCTCTTTTGAACCTTATGAGAAAGATGATGAGTCAATCTCTTAGGGTAAAGAAGGGGTTGAATTTGAAAATTACAAAGAAAAGACTGATTCTCTGTCAGCACTTCCATTTCCTCAAGCCATAACCAAACAAAGAAAAGTCAATCACAACTTTGAAATTTTTGAAACTTTCATACAGGTAAGAATCAATATACCTTTACTGGATGCTATTAAACAGGTTCCTTCCTATGCTAAATTTTTAAAAGATCTATGCATTATGAAGAGGAAACTGAATGTAAAAGAGAAAGCCTTTCTAGCCGAACGAGTAAGTGTTATTCTTTAGAACAATAATGCTTTGAAATATAAAGACTCTGGTTGTCCTCCAATTTCTTGCTTTATTAGAGAACATAAAATTAAAAGAGCTTTACTTGATCCTAGAGCTAGTGTGAATTTACTTCCATATTTAGTTTTTCAAAGTCTCAATCTAGGTAAGTTAAAACCAACTTCTGTAACTCTCTTATTTGCTGATAGATCCATAAAAGTGCCTCGAGTAATAGTTGAAGATGTGATAGTACAAGTCGATAAATTCATTTATCCTATGAATTTTATTATCTTGGACACACAACCTGTTGAAGCATGTAATTCATTTCCTGTTATTTTAGGATGTCTATTTCTTGCAACTTCTAATGCATTGATTAATTGTAGGAATGGATTGATGAAGCTATGATTTGGAAACATGACATTGGAGATGAATATTTTCAACATTTGCAAACAACCTGAAGATGATAATGATTTACAAGAAGTAGATCATATTGATGAATTAGTTTATGATCAACTTGAATCTACTTTAAGTAAAAATGAGTAGGAGAAATCTGAAGATTTGGAAATGATTTATTTTGAGGAAGAAATCACGGATGAAAAACACATCGAAAATATTGATGGGAATCTTTTGTCAATAGTGACAACAAATTCGACATCTGACATCACACTGATCAATAATTAATTTCCTGACAAGTCCTTACTTTCTCTTAGTCCAATGCCTTGGTATGATAAAAATATCAATTTTCTTACTTTAGGAGATTTGCCAACTGATTGGAGTACCCAAGATAAAGAAAAGTTTTTGAACAAAGTGAAGAACTTTTGTTGTGATGACCCTAACTTATTCACATATTGTCTCGATCAAATATTTCAAAAATTCATTCCCAATAATAAGGTAAGTAGTGTCATTAAACTTTGTCATTCTAAAGCATGTGGAAGTTATTTCTCGTCAAGAAAGACAACTGGAAAAATCTTTCAAAATGGATTTTATTAGCCCACCATGTTCAAGGACACGCATGCATTTTGCAAAACTTGTGAAAATTATCAAAAAGTTGATACTGGTAAAAAAGTTTTGTTTTATAATTCTCAACTCTATGCATTTCCTAGAGAGCTCAAATCAAGATGGAGCAATCCTTATGGGACTTGTGATATTGAGAATTCAATGAATGACAATGTTTTTAAGGAAAATGGACATTGTTTGAAAGCTTACTTTGATAATTTTTCTAGTGAAAATGAATTAACTAGTTTGAATGATCTTATAGATAAAAGTTGATTATTTTGTTTTTCTCACATTGTTTTTGTGTTTCTTTTTGAGTGATTTTTGCTAGTTTCTCTCACCCCAGTCAAATAGCGGATAACGATACTCCGTGACTTAAGTTGGTTCTTTCAGTTTCCTACAATAACTGATATCTGTGTAAATATTTTTGCAATTTTTTGAATCTCTCTTTCAATTCTCATTTGAAAATGGACACTAATCTTGCAAAATTGAAAAAGTATTTTCCCGCTCTATCTTAGAATGCGATTACAAAAATTTACCATGCTAGATGTGTAAGATTGAGATTGTTAATGAATCATGGAATTCTTGAAGATATTTGCTGGTTGATTGAAGCAAAGGTCTGATTATCAGGTGAGTTCTCTAACTCTATTTCACACATGCCTAAAATAGGTAAAAGCACTTTTGCAAAGAAACGTCGTGCAAAAAGACTGAAAATCTATCATAGATGTGCTAGATGGACTTGTAATGCACAATGTTGTTTTTTAGAAATGGTATCTATAAATCGTGAAGATAAAATACAATTCATTAAGGATGACTTGAGTAAGGAGTCTTTAAATAACCTTCTATTAACTCTTAAGACGCATCCTAGTAGAGATGTGCATCGTGCAATTCATGATTTATGGCCACTATTTCATAAAGAACATGATCGACTTAGTCTTGAGAATCTGACTAAAAAAGACCCTATTTGCCAGTTTCTAAGAAAACTGGATGGGAAGCCTATCCCCGACCCATAGAGGGCGTTTAAGCCGTTCTTGGACATAAAACCAAGGGAAGATGTGAGCCACAATCACAACTACCTGTACATATACATGCTTTTTCGAAAGTAAATAAATAAAGAGAGAGAGAGTGTGAGACTCTAGTTGGCCTACATATAGGTGGTATGATTGCCTTTCTAATTTCTCATCTATAAAATCCTCTCTTCCTTCCTCTCATTTCTACTTAACCCATACTGTTGCGATGTCATGGTCGCACAAATTAATTACCCTAGCTTAAAACACAACACACAAGATAGTATAGAGTAAGCAAGGGGTCGATCCTAAAAGGAAGATTTAGTTCAGATTTTTATGCTATACGTTATGCAATTAGGGGGTTTTGATTTGTAATGATCTAAACTATGGAAGAAATTAATCTAGCAAACAAAATCAAGTGAACTCAAAATTTATCAAGAAAACAAACCTTGGTTGCAAACACACATCCACCAACGAAAATTAGAACCTATCCTTGAAACAAAACTACAATTTATATTTTGAATTTTTATCTTTTCTTAATGTTGGTTAATTAACGGATCCGCCCTATAACTAACCCTAACCATGAAACAATCACAATGTCCGCATTAATGATTTAGTTCAATGGCAGCCTTAAAAACTAGATATTTAAGTGTTCTCCCTAAGTTTAATAATGTAGTTCCGCCACAATTATCAAGCTTAGTTGCTTCACAAGTTCATACATCACAACTCCGGTTTTGATATCAAACTTCGCAATAAATTGTTCACAATAATAACTTAGAGTTCCGCTCTAGCAATTATCAACAACAATCATAGAAAATATGCATAGGAAAACAATCATACTTATTCATAATATAAATTGAAAATAAAAGGAAGAATAAATCTCACGGTTCTTGAAATCCGAAGGTTTGTTGTGTTCTTGCAACCAAGAAAAGAGCTGAACCTTGCATAACTATTGAACAACTACTTTTAAAGAATAAAAAGAGCATGATTTTTTGGGTTTGTAGAGGAGAGAATTTGTGTTTCCTAACTTCTGGCTGCTGCCCCCCTTCTCTCCTCTCTCTCTTTCTTTTTATATGCTAAGAAACCCTAGTTCCTAATTTACAAAGTAGTCCTCCTTTAAGTTGACAATTGACATTTTAGTACTTCAATAACTATTTTCCCTAAAAAAGAGAAATAGCCTTGCATGAAATCTTCAAACTCTGACTTAGAGGAGATAAATTGTTGATATAAAAACTTGGATGACGGTTTAGAAGCTTCAAAACGTAATTTGGACTCATTTCTTCACGAAACCTGATTGCTGGCAGAATTCACTTGTCATCTTTGAAAAATTATATCTCCCTTATCTGTCTTTTTTGGATGAAATTTGGAGCATTTAGATACCTTGAGTCAGAAATCCAAAAAAATTAAGTTTGCATAAATTGGACTTCTATAGCTCCAGATATTGAATTTTGAATAGACAAAGGTCAACAGTGGCAGAATGCAAGATTTGACTTTGAAGGATGTGATTTCCATGATCTTCCTCTTTTTATTTTTCTTGCATTACATTTCCAGAAAGGTATGGATGTTAACTTTTTAGTGCCACTAGAATCACTTCATTTCAATCTTTAAAACTCACGTTCTGCACAAAACATTGACTGAATGTCAAATCTGCCAATTATCTCCAATCTACTCCTTTTTGCATTTTTCATCCAAAAGTGCCTTCAAAACATAAAACAAAGAATATCAAGGCATTTTACATATAAAACACGGACAAAACAATAGGTAAATATGGGTGAAACTATCGAATAATATGGTTACATCACATACATTCAACAAATACAGAAGTGTGTAGAAATGGTAAGTTCCTTAGGTTATCATATAAGAAATATTTGTGTTTTTGGTGGATCTAGTCTTGAGAAAGAAAATGAGTTTTTAGAATAAGCAAATCATCTTGGTCAAGTGCTAGCTGAGAGAAAGATTCATTTAGTGTATGGGGGAGGTAGTCTTGGGTTAATGGAAGGTGTGTCAATAGCTGCATTTTTAGGAGGTAGTCAAGTTTTGGGGGTCGTCCCTGAAGCTTTAGCACAAGGGGATATCATTGGAAAAATAATTGGAGAGGAACTACAGGTCTCCATAATGTCTGCTCGAATGAATGCAATGTTTAACCATGTTGATACCTTACCAGGTGGTCTAGGTACATTGAAAGAGATCTTTCATATTTTTTTTTGGGGCCAACTGCACATTTACCATAAACTCATAGGTTTGTTAAATGTTAATGGTTATTATGATAAGTTGTTGTCTTTTCTTGATCATGTTGTGGAACAAGAATTTCTAACATCTTCTGCATGACAAATCATAATCTCTACTGCTACTACTGAACAATTGATTGACCAACTACAATCTTTCATTCTTGTAATTGATCCTTCCATGAGTCGCATAAATTGCTCAGCTAAGGAAAGCCGTAAAAAGCTTAGATTGAATTTGAGCATCCATTTGTGAATCTTTGTGTCTTTTGGTTTTATTATTATGTTTTGTTGTTTCTTATATTTGTTTTAGTGTGTTTCAAGTTTGTGAGTGTTCGTTATTTCAGGTGATATCTTCTATACTCTATCTTTCTACCTTTAAACATTGAGGACAATGTCTTCTTTTAGTTAGAGGGAGAGGGTAGTAGCTAAAAAAAAACTGTGTTTTCTATTTCATAAAGCATGTGCAAAATTGTTGTTACTATGATGGCAGAGTGAGGAGAATTGTTTATGACTCTTGAGACGCATCTTAATAATCATTTGTAACAAGGTCTATCATAATACTTCTTAAATTTATCAATCAATCCTTTCATTTATATGATAGGCTTGTATTTAAAATGAAAATTTACTATAAATTAAAGGTATCTTATATTATTAGATATATTATTATAAAACATGCTTTAGTTAAGGAGTTATTGATACTTTAATTGCAAAATAATGATATAAAACCTTGATAAAAAAACAATTTTAAGTATCAATCATCGGTTATACCATACAGTATGGGCTATGAAAGTGCCAAGTATTTATTGTACCTTGTATTATACAACATAAATCAAGATTAGTCATTTAACAAGCAAAGTATTACAGAGTGAACAAGATAACAAATATAAAACATGTTAGTATCAAAGATTAAAGTCCATATTAAGTTTATACTATACTTATTCTTACTCTATTAGTGTAACCTTTTCACCTTGACATAATAAACTTAGCTACACATAATTAAAGAAAGAAAAATAGATAAACAAAATAAGAACATAAATAAGATAAGAGTTACCAAAGCAAAGGAAAGGAATTGAAAGGCATAAACTTGAAATTAATGAAAGCAAAGCATAAATATTACAAAAAATACAAAAAGAGAAAACAAGAGCATGATCTTGATCTGGAAACCAAGATGCCTAAATGCATGGCAAATGCCTCCTTTTATAGGCCAAAATTGGGAACTATTATTTTGATGACTAATTGATGAGTAGGTGACCAACTCTTGACTTGGTGACAATCCTTATCTTCTTTTGTTTTCCTAAAATGTCATTGATAACTTCAAAATTAGAACCACTTAAAATGAAAGTTGTATGAAATTGTCTCAGCTTTCTTGTAAAAAATTCAGCTCATTTTGACTTTTAAAACTCTAGATATGGTTAAAATACTGAACAGTGCTTAGGCTGGAGGACAAATTCGGGCTTCTTTGTTGTTGCAACAATTTGAACTTGAAAATGACTTTTTTTAGATCTGAGACTCTACATGCAAGTTGTAGGCCTATATCTTAACTTTCCTTCCATATAAATTAGACCTAAATCCAAGATCTACAGCTCCAAATATGACCCAATTTCCAAACAGTGTTCCACTTTGGACTGTAATAACATCTTTTTTCTATCTTTGGTCATCTCTTTGTCCTTTCAATTTCAGTTATTAAACTCATCAATCAATCCTTTTATTTATGTGATAGGCTTGCATTTAAAATGAACATTTACCATAGATTAAAGGTATCTTATATTATTAGATATGTTATTACAAAACATGTTTTAGTTAAGGAGTTATTAATACTTCAAGTACAAAATGATGATATAAAATCTTGATAAAAATACAATTTTAAGTATCAATCAGATTTAAAGACTTCAAGAAAACAAAAAAAATGAATATAGTAAAGGAAAAATTATGGGTTTAAGGATTTCAAAAACTAGCTTTGATACCATGTTCTTAACACATACTCACATAATTTTTATCAAGCTAACTCAAAAAACTAATCATATAAGAAAATTCATAACCTAATAATCAAGAAAGTAAATTTAAATCTATATATAAGAAATGAAGAAATCTTAACTCAAAATAAATATAGCTTATTTGATGAATTTTCAAGATAACAAGAAAGTATAAATGTTGTTATTAAGGATTCAACTATTTGTCCATCACTTGGCACAGATAGTTAAATCCTAAGTAGCTTCTCAATATTACAACAACACTACCTTGAAAGATCACACAACCAATAAGGCCTATAAAGTGTTTTAAAATCAATTTCAAATTCTCTCTAGTACAACAAACCCAAAGATTTAGAAGGAAAGAGATAAAGGAATCACAATATATAGTGGAGATGTTTCATATTATTTTTCATTCCTCAAATTGACATCTCTTACCTCTTATTTATAGAAGATCTTAGTAAAATGTTGTTTTGGAATTAAGTAGGATGGGCTAAATGCAAAACTAAATATGATAGTTTTAATATATAATTAAAACGTGACATTTTAAATATTTTGTTCTAATATAACCAATTATTTTGTTTTATATATAAAAAACTAAAAATTATTTTACAATTAACTCAAATATAAGCTTGAGTTGAGCATGCATTTGATTTGACTTAAATTGAAACTTATTTAGATTAGAATGTCTTATTTGTAAACATTTTAATACCTTACAAGCCTCATTTTAACTTTTTAAGTCCACACTAAATAAGCCATAAGAAAATCATATGATATTTCAATGTTAATGTTTATCAATTAAAAGTTTTTTTTTATCAATTTTTAATTTATTTATAATTGATTTTCAATGATATTAAACTGTTTATGATAAAGAACAATTTTCAACAAAAACTTAACCTAAAATATGAAAGGATACTACACCAATTATGTTATTTAACCAATATTATAAAATGATTTGGTTATCCTAAACTAAATGGTTTCATGATTTAGATTTATTATCAATTGTCTAGTTGGTGTCTCATGAAAATAAAATCATTAAAACTTAAAGAAAAAAATGAATTTAGTATCACACACTACTAGAACACACTAATATTTTTTTTATCTACACTACATTTTAGTCGAATTAATTTTATTTTCTTAACCTTAAAAACCATGTAAAGATGTTAGGAAGTAAAAAATTTGATTTATACTAACTAAAACACTTTTAAAATACTTAAATGATGACATACTGTGCGACTTATTGTTTTTTTAGAAACATATTGAAATGGTGGCACATTGAATGGACTTGAGCCACCATGATTAACTTGTGAAACCTAGAATTTGAGGTATGAGATCAAACAAATCCATAGAATTCATCTAAAAAAAATTAGAAATCCTAATTATAATGAACAAAACATTGAAAGCTAAAATTAATAAAAAAAATTAAATTAAAAAAAAACAACTCAATTAAACCTATATTTGTAGTTGGTGTAATGCCTGCCCCAGGTTGTGTAGATAAGAAGAAACAACTTCATATGACACTAGGATTTCTAAATAAGTAAAACAATTTGAGACTTTAGTCATTTAGTTGATTATGTTTAATATTTTTTTTAAGGCAACCTCAATTTAATAATATAAAAAATTGTTAATCTCTTAAACTCATAACTCATGGAATCATAGAATCGAATTCAATTAAAAAAAACTCAATTCTTAACTAGTTTAATGTTGAATGATGAAATAAAAAAAATATCAATTTAAAAAGTGTACCACATCAAAAAAAAAAGCAAAAAAAAAGCATCAAATCTAAAAGAAAAAAAATGAAGGAGGGTGAAATTAAGAAAAAAAATGAAATTAAAAAACCATCTCAAATAAAAATATAAGTAAAAAATTATGGTTGGCCCTTTAAAAACTGTTTAAAGCATGGGCTTGTTCATGGAGACATTCCTTAAAAGAAGGCAAGGTTGGACAGTTATTGGTTGGGTGTTCATTTGTTTCACATATTTGATATGCAATGTTTTCAACAGATTTTAATTGACAACTCCTTTTCAATTCTAGTGCCTCGACTTTTCTAGCTAAAGATGCAAACTTGGCTTGAAGGTCATGATCTTCTTTAAAGTTGTACATACCTCCACTAGATGTATGAGGTTGAGTTTTACTCGGTGCCTCATAAGTACCCGCGGTGTCCTAATTTTGAGCATTTTCAGCTAACAAGTCTAAGTACTCTATTCCTTCATTAGGGTCTTTGTCTTCAAAAGTTCCATTACACATCAATTCAACCATTTGTCTATCTTTTGGTGTTAGCCCTTCATAAAAATATGAAACCAATCTCCATGTTTCAAAACCATGATGAGGACAAGTACTAAGCAAGTCTCGATACCTATCCCAACATTGGTAAAATGTTTCCCCTGGTTTTTGAGTGAAAGTGGTGATTTGTCTTTTGAAAGAGTTTGTTCTATGAGATGGGAAAAACTTCTTTAAAAACTGTTGTTGCATTTCATCCCACGCACGAATGGATCCTGGTCTCAAATTTTATAGCCATGTTTTAGGTTTATCTTTTAATGAAAAAGGAAAAAGCTTTAATCTAATGGTGTTTATGCTACAATTTAGATTATTATATGTGTTGCAAACCTCCTCAAATTCCCTTAAATACAAGTATGGATTTTCCAATTCTAAACCATGAAAAGAAGGTAAAAGTTGAATAACGCCATACTTAAAATTAAAATGAGATGCATCGGGAGGAAAAACTATGCATGATGGTGCACTTGTTCTTGGTGGATTCATGTGTTCTCTAAGTGTTCTAGCACGATTATTCTCATTATTCTCATTATGAAGTGATTGATTATCTTCTTCAGCCATATTTTCTGAAAATGATGAGAATACCCTACAAAGTCTACCACTTGATGTACGTGACCACACTCTCATGCATGTGTAGGAATAGAATAAATGGAAAAGGAAAACAAAAGAAGAAGAAACAAGAGAAAAGAAATAAAGTTATATACAAGAAAAGTGAAAAGAGAAAATGAAATAAATATTATAATTTATACAAAACTTACCTCCCCGGCAACGGCGCCAAAAAAGTGACACGATGAAAAGATTGATGTCTTCTCCCAAGTGCAGGAGTGTCGAAGTAATAAATAACCCGGCAAGACCGGGGTTGAACCACATTGAGGTTATTGTACAAATTATAAATATCAACAATACAACAACAATAATAATAACAATAACAATAACAACAATAATAGTAATAACAACAACAACAACAATAACAATAGTAGTAGTAGTAGTAGTAGTAGTAAAGAAAGAGAAGAAGATGATGATGATGATGAGAACTTGGAGATAGAATATTAAAGCAAAAATTAAACAATGGTAATAACAAATGTCAAGGTTAGAGGTTCCACTAATGGTATGTCAAACAAGTATAGTACAAACTCTTATTATTCAATTGAAAACCACACATAAAGAAGGTTCCAATCAGATTATAGATTGTTAATATGAGTACATTAGTCATCTTACTCAATTAATGCTAATACTTGTAAATTTCATCAAGCATTCATGATTATAACTTATGTTAACAACAAATCAAGTTCCTTTCATAGCTCAGGTGTCGATTATACCATACATTATGAGTTACGAAAGTGCTAAGCATTTGTTGTACCAATTATTATACAACATAAATCAAGATTACTCATTTAACAAGCAAAGTATTAAAGAGTGAACAAGATAACAAATATAAAACATGTTAGTATTAAACATTAAAGTCCATATTAAGTTTATACCATACTTATTCTTACACCATTAGTGTAACCTTTTCACCTTGACATAATTAACTTAGCTAGACATAATGAAAAAAAGAAAAATAGATAGACAAAATAAGAACATAAATAAGATAAGAGTTAACAAAGCAAAGGAAAGGAAATGAAAGGCATAAACTTGATATTAATGAAAACAAA
Organism: Populus ilicifolia; assembly: GCA_015708895.1. Taxonomy (NCBI): domain Eukaryota; kingdom Viridiplantae; phylum Streptophyta; class Magnoliopsida; order Malpighiales; family Salicaceae; genus Populus; species Populus ilicifolia. The sequence goes on from SRLM01000742.1 coordinate 42,315, forward strand.
GCATAAAGAATACAAAGAGAGAAAGGAAGAGCGTGATCTTGATTTGGACACCAAGATGCCTAAATGCATGGAAAATGCCTCCTTTTATAGGCCAAAATTGGGAACTATTGATTTGATGACTAATTGATGAGTAGATGGCCAACCCTTAACTTGGTGACAATTATTATCTTCTCTTGTCTGCCCAAAACGTCATTGATGACATCAAAATTAGAGCCACTTGAAAACATGAAAGTTCTAGGCAATTGTCTCAGCTTTCTTATGTAAACAATTCAGCTCATTTTGACTTCTAGAACTCCAGATATGGCTAAAATACTGAACAGTGCTCGGGCTGGAGGATAGATTCGGGCTTCTTTGTTGTTGCAATTATTTGGACTTGAAAATGGCCTTTATAGATCTTGGGCTCCATATGAAAGTTGTAGGCCTAAACCTTTATCTACAAGATCATTCAAACCAGTTGATTCATTTTCACTAGGAAAATTATCAAAGTAAGCTTTCGAACAATGTACATTTTCCTTAAAATCATTGTCATTCATTGAATTCTCAATATCATAGGCCCTATAAGAATTCCTCCATCTTGGTCTTAGCTCTCTAGGGAATGCATAGAGTTGAGAATTATAAAACAAAACTTTTTGACCAGTATCAACTTTTTGACAATTTTCACAAGTTTTGCAGAATGCATCCGTGTCTTTGAACATGGTGGGCCAATAAAATTCATTTTGAAAGATTTTTGCAGCAGTCTTATTTGATGAGAAATCACTTCCACATGCTTTAAAATGACAAAGTTTAATGACACTACTTACCTTATTGTCGGGAATGAATATTTGAAATATTTGATCAAGACAATATTTGAATAAGTTTGGGTCATCACCATAAAAGTTCTTCACTTCGTTCAAAAACTTTTCTTTGTCTTTGGTACTCCAATCAGCTGGCAAACGTCCTAAAGCAAGAAAATTAATATTTTTATCATACCAAGGCATTGAATTAAGAGAAAGTAAGGATTCGTTAGGAAAGTAATCATCGATTAGTGTGATGTCAGATGTCGAATTTGTTGTCATTGTTGATAAAAGATCCGCACCAACATTTTCGGTGCGTTTTTAATCCATGATTTCTTCCTCAAAATAAATCATTTGCAAATCTTTTGATTTATCCAACTCATTTTTACTTAAATTATTATATGTGTTGTAGACCTCCTTAAATTCCTTTAAATGCAAGTATAGATTTTCCAATTCGAAACCATAAAAAGAAGGTAAAAGTTGAATAATGCCTAGTTTAAAATTAAAATGAGATGCATCGGGAGGAAAAACGATGCATGATGGTGCACTTGTTCTTGTTGGATTCATGTGGTCTCTAAGTGTTCTAGCACGGTTATTCTCATTATGAAGTGATTGATTATCTTCTTCGGCCATATTTTCTGAAAATGATGAGGATACCCTACAAAGTCTACCACTTGATGCACGTGACCACACTCTCATGCACGTGTAGGAGTAGAATAAATGGAAAAAAAAACAAAAGAAGAAGAAACAAGAAAAAAAAACAAAGTTATATACAAGAAAAGTAAAAAGAGAAAAAAAATATTATAATTTATACAAAACTTACCTCCCCGACAACGGCGCCAAAAACTTGACACGATAAAAAGATTGATGTCTCATTCCAAGTGTAGGAGTGTCAAAGTCATAAATAACCCGACAAGATCGGGGTTGAACCACAGGCAGTTATTGTACAAATTATAAATAACAATAATACAACAACAACAATAAATAACAATAACAATAATAATAATAATAATAATAATAATAATAATAATAATAATAATAATAATAATAATAATAATAAAGAAAGAGAAGAAGATGATGATGATGATGAGAACTTGGAGATAGAATATTAAAGTAAAGATTAAACAATGATAATAACAAATGTCAAGGTTAGAGGTTCCACTAATGGTATGTCAAACAAGTATAGTATAAACTCTTATTGTTCAATTGGAAACCACACATAAAGGAGGTTCCAATCAGATTATAGATTGTTAACATGATTACATTAGTCATCTTATTCAATTAATGCTAATACTTGTAAATTTCGTCAAGCATTCATGATTATAACTTATGTTAACAACAAATCAAGTTCCTTTCATAGCTCAGGTGTCGGTTATACCATACAGTATGGGCTATGAAAGTGCCAAGCATTTGTTGTACCAATTGTTATACAACATAAATCAAGATTAATCATTTAACAAGCAAAGTATTAAAGAGTGAACAAGATAACAAATATAAAACATGTTAGTATTAAACATTAAAGTCCATATTAAGTTTATACCATACTTATTCTTACACCATTAGTGTAACCTTTTCACCTTGACATAATTAACTTAGCTAGACATAATGAAAGAAAGAAAAATAGATAAACAAAATAAGAACATAAAAGTTAACTAAGTAAAGGAAAGGAAATGAAAGGCATATACATAATTAATGGAAATAAAGTATAAACTTTACAAAACATACAAAGAGAGAAAAGAAGAGCATGATCTTGATCTGGACACCAAGATGCCTAAATGCATGGCAAATGCCTCCTTTTATAGGCCAAAATTGGGAACTATTGATTTGATGACTAATTGATGAGTAGATGGCCAACCTTTGACTTGGTGGCAATCCTTATCTTCTCTTGTGTGCCCAAAACATCATTGATCAAAATTAGAGCCACTTGAAAACATGAAAGTTCTAGGCAATTGTCTCAGCTTTCTTGTATAAACAATTCAGCTCATTTCGACTTCTAGAACTCCAGATATGGCTAAAATACTGAACAGTGCTTGGGCTGGAGGATACATTCGGGCTTATTTGTTGTTACAACAATTTGGACTTGAAAATAGCCTTTTTAGATCTTGGGCTCCATATAAAAGTCGTAGGCTTATTTCTTACCTTTTCATCCATATAAAGTAGACCTAAATCTGAGATCTATAGCTTCAGATATGACCCAATTATCGAACAGTGTTCTGGTTTGGATTGCACCGACATCTCTTTTCTAAGTTTGATCATCTCTTTGCCTTTGCAATTGAAGTTCTTAAAGTCATCAATCAATCCTTTCATTTATGTGATAGGCCTGTATTTAAAATGAACATTTGCCATAAATTAAAGGTATCTTATATTATTAGATAGATTATTATAAAACGTGGTTTAGTTAAGGAGTTATTGATACTTCAAGTGCAAAATAATGATATAAAACCATGATAAAAATGTATTTTTGAGTACTAATCATATATATATTAAAAAAAAGAAAAAAAAAAGAAGACAAAAATAATAATCTCAACCCTAGAAAGTTAACCTTAAACATTAGAACAAAAATTGTTTCTTCCAAGAAAAGCCCCATAATTATGTGTTGATACATTGAGCACAAAAGAAAGGTTTATGAATATTTTGTTAAGTGGTATTAAGCAGGTATATAAATTTAATGAGAGATTGTTTATTTGGATAGATTAATGAAAGTTAAATGATGATTACCCTACTTTATGGAATTTGCAAAGTATTTTTTTATTTTAACGCTTTGATTAATAGGGACTAGTAATAAGCTAGTTGGGGGGTGTGATTGATACTTAAAAGTATATTTTTATCAAGGTTTTATATCATCATTTTATACTTAAAGTATCAATAACTCCTTAACTAAAACATGTTTTATAATAATATATCTATTAATATAAGATACCTTTAATTTATGGTAAATGTTCATTTTAAATGCATGCCTATCACATAAATGAAAGGATTGATTGATAAATTTATGAACTGAAATTGAAATGACAAAGAGATGGTCAAACTTAGAAAAAAGATGCCGGTGCAATCCAAACTGGAACACTGTTCTGTAATTAGATCATATCTAGAGCTGTAGATCTCTGATTTAGGTCTACTTTAAATGATTGAAAGGTAAGACATAGGCCTATAATTTTTATATGGAGCCTAAGATTTAATAAGGTCATTTTCAAGTCCAAATTGTTGCAACAACAAAGAAGCCCAAATCTATCCTCCAGCCCAAGAACTGTTCAGTATTTTGACCATATCTAGAGTTCTAAAAGTCAAAATAAGTGAACGTTTTACACAAGAAGGCTGATATAATTTTCTACAACTTTCATGTTTTCAACTGGCTCCAATTTTGACGTTATCAATAACGTTTTGAGCAGACAAGAGAAGATAAAGATTATCACCAAGTCAAAAGTTGGCCACCAACTCATCAATTAGTTAACAAATCAATAGTTCTCAATTTTTACCTATAAAAGGAGGCATTTGCCATGCATTTAGGTATCTTGGTGTCCAGATCAAGATCATGCTCTTGCTTTCTCTCTTTATATTTTTTGTATTGCTTATACTTTGCTTTCATTAATATCAAGTTTATGTCTTTCATTTCCTTTCCTTTGCTTTGTTAACTCTTATCTTATTTATGTTCTTATTTTGTTTATTTATTTTTCTTTCTTTCATTATGTCTAGCTAAGTTTATTATATCAAGGTGAAAAGTTTACACTAATGATGTAAGAATAAGTATAGTGTAAACTTAACATGGAATTTAATGTTTGATACTAACATGTTTTATATTTGTTATCTTGTTCACTCTCTAATACTTTGCTTGTTAAATGACTAATCTTGATTTATGTTGTATAACATTTGGCACAACAAATACTTGGCACTTTAATAACCCAAAGTGTATGGTATAACTGACACCTAAGCTATGAAAGGAACTTGATTTGTTGTTAACATAAGTTATAATCATAAATGTTTGACGAGATTGTCAAGTATTAGCATTAATCGAGTAAGATAACTAATGTAATCATGTTAACAATTTATAATATGATTGGAACCTCTTTTGTGTGTGGTTTCCAATTGAATAATATGAGTTATATACTATACTTATTTGACATACCATTAGTGGAACCTCTAACCTTGATATTTGTTATTATCATTGTTTAATCCTTACATTAATATTCCATCTCGAAGTTCTCATCGTCTTCTTCTTCTTCTCCTTCTTTTTCTTTATTATTATTATTATTATTATTATTATTATTATTATTACTACTACTACTACTACAACAACAACAACAACAACAATAGTAATAACAATAACAATACTACTACTACTAGTAGTAGTAGTATTGTTATTGATATTACTATTATTGTTGTTTATAATTTGTATAATTAACCACCTTGTGGTTCGACCCCGGTCTTACCAGGTTATTTATTACTTCGACACTCTTGCACTTAGAAGAAGACATTAATCTTTTAGTCATGTCACTTGTTAAACAACTAATCTTGATTTATGTTGTATAACACTTGGTATAACAAATGCTTGACATTTTTATAGCCCATATTATATGATATAACCGACACGTGAGTTATGAAAGGAACTTGATTTGTTATTAACATAAGTTATAATCATGAATGCTTAACGAGATTTTCAAGTATTAGCATTAATTGAATAAAATGACTAATGTAATTATGTTAATAATCTACAATTAGATTGGAATCTCCTTTGTGTGTGGTTTCCAATTGAATAATAAGAGTTTATACTATACTTGTTTGACATACCATTAGTGGATCCTCTAACCTTGACATTTGTTGTTATCATTGTTTAATCCTTACACTGATCTTCCATCTCAAAGTTCTTATCAACTTCTTTTTCTTCTTCTTCTTCTTCTTCCTTAGTATTATTATTATTATTATTATTATTATTATTATTATTATTATTTATAATTTATACAATTAACCTTTCTATAGTTCAACTCTAGTCTTACCAAGTTATTTATTACTTCGACACTCTTGTATTTGAGAGAAGACATCAATCTTTTGGTCATGTCACTTTACTTGGTTAACTTTTATCTTATTTATGTTCTTATTTTCTTTATTTATGTTTCTCTCTTTCATTTTGTTTAGCTAAGTTTATTATGTCAAGATGAAAAGGTTACACTAATAGTGTAAGAATAAGTATAGTGCAATCATACCAGATATATATAGGCTAGATGAAGTCTCTCTCTCTCCTTCTCTCTCTTTTTATTTATTTATTATTATTTTTTATGTTTTTTTTTTAAAAAACATGTGTATGTACAAGTTGTTGTGATTATAGCTCATATCATCCCTTAGTTTTACATCTTATCTTTACGGTTTACAAATATCATTTCTAAAGAATGACATATTGTATTACAAATTCATCTGTCACATCTATGATAGACTTTCACTCATTTTACATAACATTCTTTACAAAACTGTTTTTATCCCAAGCATATATAAAATGAAAGAATTAGAGAACTCACTTGATAATTGGACATTTGCTTCAATCATCTACTGAATGAATATCTTCAAGAATTTCATAGATCATTAACAACCTCAATCTTTCACACCTAGTACAGTAAATTTTTGTGATCGCATTTGGAGGCATAACGAGAAAATACTTTTTAATTTTTCAAGAAAGGTGAACATTTTCAAATGAGAATTGCAAAAAAGATCCAAAGGAGAAAGAGCAAATAATTATGCAAATATATACACAAATATCAGTTGTCATAGAAAACTGAAACAACCGACTTGAAAGTCACAGATTACCATTATCTATCATTTGACTGGGGTGAAAGACATTAGCAAAACAAGAGTCACAATAAAAAGAAACACAAAAAACATGAAATAAAAAAATCTTTGTATATAGAACCACCTAATTCAATAAAGTCATTTTCAACTGAGAAATTATCAAAGCAAACTTTCAAACGATGTCCATTTACCTTAAAAACATTGTCATTCTTTGGATTTCTAATATTAAAAGATACACATGCTTCAAAATAAATGGACCACTCCATTTTGATTTTAGCTTTCTAGGAAATAAATAGAGTCGAGAATTATAAAGCAAACCTTTTTTACCAATATCATTTTTTTGATAATTTTCACAAGTTTTGCAGAATGCATACGCGTCCTTGAACATGGTGAGTCAATAAAATTCACATTGCAAGATTTTTGTAATTATCTTCTTTGATAAAAAATAATGCCTTGGAATGATAAAATTTAATGATATTATTTACCTTGTTGTTAGGAATGCATCTTTGAAATATTTGATCAAGACAATATTTGAATAAGTAAGGGTTATCCCAATAAAAGTTTTTAACTTCTTTCAAAAACTTTCCTTTATCTTAGGTACTTCAATGAGGTGGTAAATCTCCTGTTACAAAAAATTGACAACATTAACAAACCAACGCATTGATTTAAAAGAAAGTAATCATCTGTTGATGGGCTATTAGTTGAATCTATTGTCAATTTTGACAAATGATCTACAACAACGTTATCGGTGCCTTTCTTGTCCTTAATTTCTTCATGAGAATAAATTATTTGCAATTCTTCATATTCATCAAACTCAATTTTACTCAAGGTAGATTGAAATTGATCATAAACTAATTCTTCAATAAGATCTTCTTCTTATAAATCATTTTCATCTCTAGGTTGTGATGTAACTATATTATTCGATAGTTTCACCCATATTTACCTAATGTTTTGTCCATGTTTTACATGTAAAATGCCTTGATATTCTTTGTTTTATGTTTTGAAGGCACTTTTGGATGAAAAATGCAAAAAGGAGTAAATTGGAGATAATTGGCAGATTTGACGTTCAGTCGATGTTTTGTGTAGAGCGTGAGTTCTAAAAATCAAAATGAAGTGATTCCAATGGCACTAAAAAGCTAACATCCACACCTTTCTGGAAATGTAATGCAAGAAAAATAAAAGGAGGAAGATCATGGAAATCACATCCTTCAAAGTCAAATTTTGCATTCTGCCACTATTGACCTTTGTCTATTCAAAATTCAATATCTGGAGCTATAGAAGTTCAATTTGTGAAAACTCAATTTGTTTGGATTCCTGACTCAAAGTTCTATAAACGCTCTACATTTCATCCAAAAACAATGTTAGATGAGGGAGATATGAGTTTTCAAAGATGACAACTGAATTCTGCCAACAATCAGGTTTCGTGAAGAAATAAGTCCAAATTATGTTTTGAAGCTTCTAAATTGTCATCCAAGTTTTTATATCAGCAATTTATCTCCTCTAAGTCAGAGTTTGAAGATTTCATGCAAGGCTATTTCTCTTTTTTAAGGAAAATAGTTATTGAAGTACTTAAATGTCAATTGTCAACTTAAGGGAGGACTACTTTGTAAATTAAGAACTAGGGTTTCTTAGCATATAAAAAGAAAGAGAGAGAGGAGAGAAGGGGGGCAGCAGCCAGAAGTTAAGAAACACAAATTATCTCCTCTACAAACCTAAAAAAATCATGCTCTCTTTATTCTTTAAGAGTAGTTGTTCAATAGTTATGCAAGGCTAAACTCTTTTCTTGGTTGCAAGGACACAACAAACCTTCGGATTTCAAGAACCATGAGATTTATTCTTTCTTTTATTTTCAGTTTATATTATGAATAAGCATGATTGTTTTCCTATGTATATTTTCTATGATTGTTGTTGATAATTGCTAGAGCGGAACTCTAAGTTATTATTGTGAACAATTTATTGTTAAGTTTGATATCAAAACCAGAGTTGTGATGTATGAACTTATGAAGCAACTAAGCTTGATAATTATGGCGGAACTACATTATTAAATTGAGGGAGAACACTTAAATATCTAGTTTTTAAGGCTGCCATTGAACTAAATCATTAATGCGGACATTGTGATTGTTTCTTGGTTAGGGTTAGTTATAGGGCGGATCCGTTAATTAACCAACATTAAGAAAAGATAAAAATTCAGAATATAAATTGTAGTTTTGTTTCAAGGATAGGTTCTAATTTTCGTTGGTGGATGTGTGTTTGCAACCAAGGTTTGTTTTCTTGATAAATTTTGAGTTCACTTGATTTTGTTTGCTAGATTAATTTCTTCCATAGTTTAGATAATTACAAATCAAAACCCCTCAATTGCATAACGTATAGCATAAAAATCTGAACCAAATCTTGCTTGTGGGATCAACCACTTGCTTGCTCTATACTATCTTGTGTGTTGTGTTTTAAGCTAGGGTAATTAATTTATACGACCACGACATCGCAACAGGTTGCTTGCAAATGTTGAAAATATTCATCTCTAATATCATGTTTTTAAATGATAGCTTCATTACTCCATTCCTACAATTAATCAATGTATTATAAGTTGCAAGAAATTAACGTCGTAAAATAATAGAAAATGAATTACATACTTCAAAAGTTATGTGTCCAAGATAATAAAATCTAGAGGATAAAAGAATTTATGAACTTGTACTAACACATCTTCAATTATTCCTCTATGCACTTTTATAGATCTATTAGCAAGTAAAAGAGATACAAAAGTTGGTTTTAACTCACCTAGATTAAAACTTCAAAAAACTGAATATGAAAGTAAATTCACACTAACTCCAAGATCAAATAAAGCTCTTTTAATTTTATATTTCTGAATAAAGCAAGAAATTATAGGACAACCAAGGTCTTTATATTTAAAAATATTATTGTTCAGAAGAATGACACTTTACTTGTTGAACTAAAAAGACTTTCTTTTTTACATTCAGTTTTCTCTTCATAATGCACAAATCTTTCAAAAATTAAGCATAAAAAGATACATGTTTAATAACATCAACAAATGTATATTATCTTTACCTGTTTAAAAGTTTCAAAGATTTTAGAGTTGAGATTGACTTTTCTTTGTTTTGATCATGGCATGAGAAAATGGAAGTGCTATCAAGAAATCAGTCTTTTCTCTATAATGTTCAAATTCAATCATTTTCTTAGCCTCATAGATTAACTCGTTATCTTTCTTATAATGTTCAAGAATGTGTTTTTCAATAACTTTACCACTTTGGAAATTAATGACTAATTTGACTTGATTCATGTGTTGGCTTCTAAAACTACTTACATTTATATTGTATTGCACCTTAGAATTTTGCTATGGTTGAGATGGAAACTTACTTTTTTCTTAAAAACTAAAAGCATATATGAATTTTGCAAAAGCATCTTTAAAATATGTCATGCTATGAGTAAGTTAAGTGTTAATTGTCTCTTGCTTTTTAATAAATGCTTACAATGTCTTCTTAAGATTTCTTCTAATAGGTGGGAGCATAAGAAGGTGCATATCTTTAAGAATTTAAACATTATAGTGGGAGCATAAGGTTTATGATTATTCTTATCACTCTTCTAATTAAAATTTGAGTGATTTTTACAACCAAAGTTGTAGGTTTGTGAGTATAGGTTATGATTAGGCCTTTGAAAATTGTTTAAAGCATAAGTTTGTTTATGGAGGCTTTCCTTAAAAAAAGATGAAACAAGATAGTCATTAGTTTTACATATTTGATACACAATATCCTGAATAGATTTTAATTGACCACTCCTTTTTAATTTTAGGACGTTGACTTTTTTAGTTAAAGATGCAAACTTGGCTTGGAGATCATGATCTTCTTTAAGGTTGTACATACTTCCATTAGATGTATGAGATTGAGTTTTACTCGGTGCCTTATAAGTGACTATAGTGTCCCAATTTTAAGCATTTTCAAATAGCAAGTCTAAGTACTTCATTGCTTCATCAAGATCTTTATCTCTAAAAGTTTCATTGCATATCAATCAACCATTCCTATCTCTAGGTGTTAACCCTTCATAAAAATATAAAACTTATCTCTATGTTCCAAAACCATGATGAGGACAAGTATTAAGTAAGTCTCGATACCTATCCTAACATTGGTAAAATGTTTTTTCTGGTTTTTTTGTTAAAATGGTGATATGTCTTTTGAAAGAGTTTGTTCTATGAGACATTAAAAAGTTCTTTAAACACTTTTGTTGCATTTCATCACAAGCACAAATGGATCCTAATTTCAAATTTTATAGCCATATTTTAGCTTTATTCTTTAATGAAAAAGAAAAAAAAATAATTTGATTGTGTTCGTACTCCAATTTAAGGCATTATAGGTATTACAAACCTCCTCAAATTCACTTAAATGCAAGTATAAATTTTCTATATCTAAGCCAAGAAAAAAAAGGTAAAAGTTGAATAATGTCTTGCTTAATATTAAAATCAAGTGCATTAGATAGAAAAACTATGCATGAGGGTGCACTTATTCTTGTGGGATTCATGTGATCTCTAAGTATTCTAACGTAGTTATTCTTATTATTCTTATCATTAAGTGATTAGTTATCTTTTTCGACCATATTTTCTGAAAATGATGAGAATGCTCTGCAAAGTCTACCACTTAATACACATGACCAAACTCTCATACACATGTAAGAAGAGAATAAAAAAAATGAAAACCAAAGAAAAGGAGATAAAATAAAAGAAACAAAAGTTAGATATAAGAAAATTGAAAAGAGAAAATAAATAAATATTATATTTTATATTGGAATTTATCTCCCTGACAATGATGCCAAAAACTTGACACAACTAAAAGATTAATATCTTCTCCCAAGTATAAGAGTGTCGAAGTAATAAATAACCCGATAAGACTAGGGTCAAACCATAAATAAGTTAACTACATAAACTACAAATAAAGAAATAGATAATAATAGAAAAGAAGTTGAAGATAGCTTTAAGATGTGATATTAATGTAAGGATTAAATAAGGATAAAATAATTGTTAAGGTTAGAGGATCTACTAATGATATTTTAAATAATTATAATATAAATTCTTTTTATTACTCAACTAGAAACCACAAATAAAGAAGGTTTCAATCGGATTATAAATTGTTAATATGATTACATTATTTATCTTGTTTGAATATTGCTAATACTTGTAAATGCTATCAAGTATTCATGATAATAACTTATGTTAACAAAAAATCAAGTTTCTTTCATAGTACAGGTGTCAGTTATACCATACGATTGAACTATGAAAGTGTCAAGTATTTATTGTACCGAGAGTTATATAACATAAATCTAGATTAACTATTTAACAAGCACAGTATTAATTGTGAAGAACATAACAAATACAAAATATGTTAGCATCAAACATGAAAGTCCATCTTGAGTTTATACTTTCTTACACTATTAGTATATCCTTTTCACCTTGAAATAATAAATTTAACTAAACATAATGAAGAAGAGAAATATAAATAAATAGAGGAGAATATGATTATATAAGTATAGTAAAGAAAATCAAAGGCATAAATAAGAGATTAATGAAAGAAAAATTTAACCATTATAAAAATATAAAGAAAGAGAGCAAGAACATAAACTTGATATAAAAACTGAGATACCTAAATACATGGCAAATATCATTTTTTATTGATAATAATTTAAAACTATTGATTTGATGACTAATTAATAGGTTAGTGATATTATAACATAGCGCGCGCGCATATGTGTATATATAGCACTTGACATTATGTAAAATATATATTTTTCTAAAAATTAATTAATAATATATGACAACATTCATGAAGAGTCCAAGACTCAATTATGCTTTTTAGAAGTTCAAATCTTAGCGTCAAAAAAGAAGTCTAAATCTATTCAGTATTCAGCCTGATCTCAAGTTCTAGAAGTCCAAATACACCGATTCATTTTTTGTTAGGAAGCTAAGATAATTTTTTAAAACTTTTATGAAGACTATCTATTCAAATTCTAATGTTAACAATAACGTGTTATTTAGACAAGAAGATAAGGATTGTCACCAAGTCAAGAGGTGGTCCCCACTCAATAATTTTCACTTTGATATAATAAACTTAACTGAACATAATAAACAAGAGAAATATAAATAAACAAGAGGAAAACCTGATTATATAAGTATAGTAAAGGAAATGAAAGACATAAATAAGATATTAATAAAAGTAAAACTTAAGCATTACAAAAATATAAAGAAAGAGAGCAAGAACATGATTTTGATCTAAAAACCAACATACCTAAATGCATAGCAAATGCCTCTTTTTATAGACCAAAATTTAAAATTATTGATTTGATAGCTAATTGTTAAGTGGAAGGCCGTATTTTGACTTTGTGACAATCTTTATCTTCTTATCTGAACAACATATCGTTGCTAATGTTAGGATTTGAATAGATAGTTTTGATAAAAGTTCTAGAAAATTATCTCAACTTTAATCTTGATGAAAGTTCTAGGAAACTGTCTAAGCTTTCCATAAAAAAAAAAAAACAGTGTACTTGGACTTTCAGAACTCAAGATATGAGTTGAACACTGAATATATTCAGACTTCTCTTTTGATGCTAAGATTTGGACTTTCAGAAGACCGAATTAAGTCTTAGAATCTTATGAATGTTTTAGGCCTATGTCTTAGCTTTCCATCCATATAAACCAAACTAAAATTCAAGATTTACAGCTCCAGATATGACCCAATGACTGAGCAGTGTTCCAGTTTGAACTGAACCGACATCTCTTTTCTAAGTTTAGCCCTCTCTTTGACTTATTAATTTTATTAGTTAAACTCATCAATCAATCCTTTCATTTATGTGATAGACTTGTATTTAAGATGAATATTTTTTATAAATTAAAGGTGTCTTATATTTATTAGATATATTATTATAAAACATGTTCTAATTAAGAAGTTATTGATACTTCAAATACAAAATGATGATATAAAACCTTGATAAAAATACATATTTAAGTATTGATTATTTTCCCTCAATATGGTCTACATATCATGTTTTTAAAGGGAAAGGGAAGAGTTTTTAGATAAATTACCAAATTTATCATTACTTATTACCCATATGTTGTTTACCCAACTCTAGCACTATCATGAGACGTTTCTAAACTCGGATGGATATAAAATTGTAACCTAAGGTAAAATGATGTGTCAAAAGGTTACATAGAAAATTTCAGTCCGATCCAACTATCACATTTAGAATTATACGTCATAGCATAAACCTACTAGACACTATATATTTATTTACGCAAAAATCCAAGTTTTTGTATTGTTTTACCTACTTAAATAATCCATATTTTAAAATAATTTATTCAGAACTTCAACCCTATTTATGATATAATTGTTTCCCTAAATTTCACCCTTTTTTAGTTTAAAAAGTGTGCAATTACACACAAGACTTATACCGACAATCAAGATCATTCACACATAAAACCATACATTAATTTATTTTAAACTTTTAAAATACTTTTTTAAATATTTTCACCATAAATTTATAAAAATTCTCCATATTTATCACATAAAACCATACATAAATTTATAGGGCTATCGATTTGCATTGTACCCCTTTATATTCGTCATGTCATATTTTTCATATTCTAATACTTGTTTAAACCAAATTTTGACTAGGTGAAATTAAAATTCATTAAGATTTATCCCATAACTCTTTTTTTTATAAATAACTTTTATTTATTTTTTATTCACATTTTGTACTTTTTATTTTTTAGTCATTTTTCCTTTTTTTTTATAAACACAAACATTGTATTTCACATTTCCGAATCTATCATCATCCCTCTTAATTTAAATAGTCAATTCACTTGTTTAATATAATATTTACTTCACTGTCCTTATAGATTTTACTCGAGTGTTTACAATTTTCATCCACTATTCATTTCTTTTAATCCCAAGTTTCCATTACTTATTAGGACTTTATTTCATACAACCCATCCTTTTTTTATGTGAAAGTTTACACAATTAATTTTATAATAATTAATAAACCATGAACAAAGATTATATTACTTGAAAGCAAGTTCATTTATTTTTTAGAAGGATAAAAAGTCATTATTTTATAGTGATGAATAGCAAAATGAGTCCATGGCTACAATGTTTTTGTCTTTCAATTTAGTTTTTTTTTGTTATATATATATATAAGAACCTCGTGGAATTAGCCTTGTTTCACTTATTTTTATTTCTAAATTTAAATCTTTGATCATTATCTTCAAAGAATTATTAGATTTTTTTTATACATAAAATAAACTAATATAAAGATACGATTTTTAAGATTGTTAAAAAATAAAAATTTAATCTCAATTTACATATAAGCTAATCTAAAAATAGCTTTGCATCCAATAAAAACACACCAAGACTATAGATTAGGTATTTTTCCCGTCTCATGTAAACATCAAAACATGAAACAAACAAAGTTGTATGTTCCCTGTGTAAGAAATGCCACCTAAATGAAAAAAAAAAAAGACTGTGTCATCATCAATTGCAGTAGCTTTATTTATTTATTTTATGAACAATTTATTATTTAGATAGAATAGTGAGATACTAGATTATTTTTACCTGTGCTATGTTATGGGTTAAATTAAAAAGATTTTAATAAAAAAAAGATATTGCTAACATGTTTTCTAATAAAAAAAATTAAAATCATATAGGAATTAATCTAATATTACATAGTTAGCTTTGAAAATAAAAATAATAATTTAAACAATCAATAAAAATATAATTTGACTAAAAATACTTAAAATAATATTTTTTATTAAATATTGAGATGACAATATATTTAATTGATCTGGATAAATTGAGTTAATTATTAAATATGTAACATGAATTATAAAATCAAGATAACTCTATAAAAATTAAACTAAACCAAATTATGAGCTCAAATCTCTAATCAACATAACATTAAATGATAAAATTAAAAAATAAATCAATTAATAAATAAAAAAAAACAACTTGAATTATCTCAAGTTAACAAGCCAAACCTATAACTTAACTAAATAAACTACAATAACCTCAAAAAAATAAACTAAAATAAATTATAAAAATTAATTATCAATCAACCAAACATTAAAGAATAAAACAGAATAAAAATTCAATAAAAAAATAAAAAAACTTGAGCTAATTGTGTTAATCCACTAAATTCATGACCTCACTCATGTTATCAGAATAACTTGATAAAAAATAAATTATAAATCTTAATTTCAATATTAAAATATAAAATTAAAATAAAATCTATATTCTGATATACTAGAAGGGAATAGTAAATTCTCTTCTTATTTAACTTTTGTTGACTAATGTTTGCTGGTTTTTCTTCAATGATTTAAAATGATCATAATTTAAATTTATTTTAACTAACTTTATATAATTGAATTACATTAAACAAAAACATTTTAGTTGAAGGAATCATTGTAGCTATCACACCATGTACTCTCTCATATCTGCGGATCTAAAACGAAGGTAGCGCATGGTTCTTCCGACGCATTTGCATTAATCATAACCAAGCCCTTAATAGTTTAACAAAACTGATTAATTAATTCTCCTTGCTTCAAAAACTATATTTTTAAGCTTCATTTTTCGTCCATTTTTCGTCCCTTCACTGAGGAAAAGGCAAAGTTGATACAAAAAAAAAATAGAGGAGGAAGGAAGGTTTATATATATATAAACTATTAAATTGATGATGTCCCAAGAACCATTTTTTTATACTACATTTATCAATTAATTAGTTTCAATCAACTCTATGAATTAATTTAGAATTTACTCTCCATCGTTTCAGTTTCCGCCTCTGAAGGGAAAAAAATTCGCGAGTCCCCCAGCTCGGACTTTCGCCGCATCTGTCCCCACGAAACAATTTTAGCACTTAATCTGGGAATGGAAACAGGAGGAATGGGCACACGATCATTGATTCATGGATCTCGCAGAGAATTTCTTTGTGCAATAGTGTTTACGAATTGATATTGGAATTTACATCTAATCCGATCACAACCCTAACTGGATATTTTACTTAAAC
This sequence comes from Populus ilicifolia, assembly GCA_015708895.1. Taxonomy (NCBI): domain Eukaryota; kingdom Viridiplantae; phylum Streptophyta; class Magnoliopsida; order Malpighiales; family Salicaceae; genus Populus; species Populus ilicifolia. The sequence goes on from SRLM01000742.1 coordinate 58,913, forward strand.
GAACTTGAAGCTTCATTACTGGATACAGAAAAAGGAGGACCTTCTAGACGTATGTAGTCAAACATGAGACCCTGGAAAGGGCTGGTGCATCTTGGCTGCGTCAAGAAGATGGTATTCTCGCCTTCAATTAGCCGAGCTCCTGGAATATTCACATTATACAGCCGGTAGAGCCCATGAATCCCATGTCTAGCAATTGCGTTGTCCCTCCCTATCAATCCGCTTGTAAATAGCGGACGTTGTGCATTTGCATCATTAACACGAACCTTCGAAAAAGATACCACCAAAAAAAATATATAAAAAAAAAGATATTAGCATTGTAAATTTCAAGCAAAAATGGATGTGGTCGTACCGGGCCTTTCATTCTCTCAATCCTCCATGTGCACCGTGCAGCAAGTGAATATTCAGTATGGGAAGGGACATTACCTGCAATTCTGCTAGGGTTGCAGATGCAATTGCCACTCTCAGTTTGTAGCTACTGTTCCGATCCACTTTGTCTAGTTCGAACTTGATTTGCCATGTGGTTCCTACATGTGTATCATTGTCTTTTCTCCTGCAGCTCAGAAAAGCTTGAAGATGAGACATAACTGTCGTGATAATTAATCTATTGACAAGAAAATGCATCAGCTCTGAGTAAGAATATGAAAAAGCTAGGATTATAACTAACCATGTTTTTAATGCTAGTCAAGATTCATAGTCTTTACTATATTCTATATATTTCTGGTATGGGAGCATTATAACATAACCAAGGTGTTGGAGATAAGATTGAACCTGAATAGTTGTTTGCTGATAAATTACCAGACTAAATCAATTGGTCTTTTAGCATATCAATTCCGAAAGAATACATATCAGCTACTTGGTTAAGTACGATGTTTTAATGGATGGTGCTAAGTAATAAATATCAACTACCATTACAAAGTGGCTGACACTCAGAGTCAAGCAAATCCCAAGATAAAAGAACCGCACCTGACAACCTGAGCAAAGAACCAGTCTTTTCTGTAGTCGCTGAGACCGACTGTGTAAACCAAATCTGTATCGGGGTACAGATCTGTATATCTGCCCCACAAACCATACTGCCGAAATCTTCCAGTATAGGAGTAATGTTAGATTCATTAAACAGGAAAATATATCAACATTCAAATCTAAATTAACATTTAAATGGATCCCAAAATACTTCAAACACCCACCAGAAAATAAGCCCTGTATGGAAGATCATCTTTTACAGGTATTACCACGTCAATGATACCTTCTTAGATTTTTTATATAGGAAATCCAAGGAGAGCTAACCTGTCAGGATGATTGGCATATAGATTATTCATAAACTTTGGATCAGGACCTGGAATGTAGAACTCAGCAGCGGAACGGTCAGGGATGCCTATTTCCCAGAGTGTGGGCCCATCTCTTGGAGGCTCATACACAAGATCACCCATATCCATATCACAACCTACGTTGCATGATATTTTAACTCTGTAACATCTATCATTGAAAAACAGTACTCAAAAGAGATCATTAGAGTTTGAGGAAGAAAACCAGAAATTATGTTCACGATAGCATTCCATCTGTAATCTCCAAGAAATCCAGGGACCCATGCATAAAGATTGTAGTCCCCAGTGCATATGTTTTTAATAGAGAAATAGCCATTCTCATCTGCTCTGGTCCAGAATTGGTAGTCCTAACAACAAGGAAGGTTATGATGAGTTCAGCAGTGTTTAGCTGTGATCACTGACCTAATATGAAGTAAAAAGATAAGATTGTGATAAGTTCACGTTACTTAGATCTGACCCCAAAACTTGATAAGAGATAACAGGCAAGATTATGACAAGTCAAAAGCAGCATTTAGATGCAACCCAAAAAGTAACTTCTCTACACAGACAAGATCAATTTATCTTTTGAAATGTCCTAGGAGCTTGTAACACCATGACTTATCTCTCACAAGGATTTCCTTAGCCCCCCAACAAAAGCTGCTATTACAAGCATTTTCAAATAATATGCATTTATCTAACTATATAACATAAGCAAGAAAAAAGTACAGAGGTCAATACCATTCTAATGCTGTTCTCTGACTAAACTCATTTTTTGCATGTATAATACTAGTGTTCACAATAGACACGCATCCTCTATTGATGTGCTGCAGTTGGCCCAATGAGAAAAGGCAGCCGAAGAAAAGGAAACTTTGCACCACCAATTTGCCTTTTGTATTCAGAATGATTCTAAACTGCAAAGCCCACCACATTTAATTGTATCTATGCATGCTAAATATGATTGGGCTTATTAAATTGAATTTCAACTGGGATCCAAAATGAAGCACTGAAATGATGACTGTTGCAATCATTTTAGAATAGCAAGGAAAATCTACGAGTTTCTGTACAATGAAGTAAACCCATTATTGAGTTCTGTTTTGCTAGTAAATTCCCCCTTAAGTAATAGCTAAAAGACCACAAAACTAATTCTCAAATAAAATGTTTAAACCACTGTAGCTAAGTGACCTTGGATGATTAAAAAGAATAACAAGATATTGTATTTTTAGGACAATAAAGAATTAAATAGTCTTGCATAGAACATAGAAGATAATTAAATCACCTTGCATTCTGTTTGCCATGATCCAACATCTCCTGGTGGGGCCAACCCCACATAAGCACCATTTGCTAGTATATAGCCATCACTTATATTCCTAGGCAACATAACAACAAAAAATTTAATCCCATTAATCTACCCAGTAAATCAAACAACAGAAGACAAAGAAGAATAATTTTTTCTTTTAAAATTTTTTGGAAGTTTGTTTGCATTGAATAATAAGTCCATGATTCACTGGTTTCATTTGACTAAAACAAAAGTAAAATCAATCATGTAAATCACTGGTGACTTCCTAATATCAAACCACATCCATCTCACCAGGACACTCTTTAAGAAAGTAATAATAGAAATAACATGAAGATAAATATGGATGCTAAATCCTTGTCTCGCACACATGAATGTACTAAGGCCACAATCATTTCTGCTTTTTATTAATTTCTTATTTACAAGATGGACTATTATTTTCCTACTTGTATGGCTACCTGTCTTTGACTAGTAGTCTTCCACAAACATTCCCTCGTTGTTCTGACTTTTGGAAATCCTCAGAAGCAGGGAAGCTGTATGGCCAGCTTTGGACTTCAGCCATCATCTGTATATAAACTTAGCTCAATGTCTGTCCAACTGTCCAATCAATTTACAGAAACATGAACTAGAAGGTTTGTGTTAAAACCTGCACTTTAGCATCTTCCCAAAGAAAGAGAGGGTCCTCTCCATTTGATGTAGAATTAAGATAGATAAAAACAGGGCCAAAAACTTTCTTCCATGGTTCACCAGGGCTTATACTCAGTACCAGCTCTTTTCCCGCATAGTGTGAACTATGAAACATCTAATTATGTCATTTGAGTAAAAAGTTAATGGAGTTGAACATAAAACCAATAATAGCAATAATGACACAGACATGCCAGCATCCATCAACATGTCGAAACATTTCTACAAAACCATAGTCTAAGATCAATCACTTACAGCAAGAGTGGTGGGGCCAACATGAGAAGTGAGGTTCTGTTTCAGGGGCCCAGCAGTTCGGAATTCATCACTTGGTGTGATTTGCCAGAACCCCACTGGAGGCTTGAAGCATATCCACCCATGGACTTGATTATCTTTGTTTTCACATGAATATTGGTACTTGTCATCCACCTAAAATCAAGACCAACTCAGAGAACAACAAGAAGAAAAAAATACTTATAATTTACTTGTAAAGCACCTCTCCTGCGAGCTCTGGCAGTTTGGGATTAACAAGCATCACAGCTTCTGGATAAGCCAGGGCTTGACATCTTCCTGGCAAGCGGTCATCTGGTAGGGGCATCAATCTTTGCCTGTTATCTGCTATGGCCATGTACTGAAACCTATCATCCACTCCAAAAGAACCTCATGGTGACTTCTTTGCATGATCATATACCAATGAAGACAATTTCAAACACTCCTTTATTGATTATATGAGGAATGATTTCTTCCTTCTTTTTTTTCATGATACTAGTGAAATTTAAATTAGAACCTACAAAGTCCTAAACTTAGCAATCAAATAATATAACTATCATTGGTGATACTAGATAATATATATTCACATTCACAAAACAATAAGTAGAAATATCTTTGTAACTAATCATTTAACTATATGTAGCAGTGACCAAACCAGAGGAACTTCAAGTTTTTGTCATCAAGTACTGAATTATTCACTCCACAACCACAAACAAATATCAGGCAATCTATTACGAAATTGACAAAGATACTAAGAGTATGTTTACTTGTCTTTCCGGAGTTTAAAAGTAATCCTTGTTTCGCCAATATCAAAACCAGGCCATTCCTGCAAGTGCTCGTAAATGGCATATGAGTAGAAGCCTGAGGAACCACGTAGCAATATAAACCTGGAGGAGAATTAAAATACTTTTCATTATATTCCAACAGCATTTATACACTTATGCATGCATTCATACGTATAAAAATTGAACAGGGACCTTTTATCTATATTCAAGGGAATGTATTTGCCTTCAAGTGAGGAATCCCACATTCTTGTAAATGAGAGCTCAACCTGATCATCATTTTCCACGACGACCCTGAATCTTGTTCCACTAATCCTGCATAGCAACCAGTTCATTCGCACAAACATATGAATTAGAGCCGGCATTATTTTTTTCTTATAACAGGGAAGAAGTCCACAAATAAAATTTAGCACAGGCACAATAGTCCGTTTTGAGAATAATGAAGAAGCAAGAAAAAGAGGTTAACCACAAAACTCTGTATCTTTTTAACAATTCAAAAGCTTATACAAACATGCGTGTGCATGTGTGTATATATATATATATATAGAGAGAGAGAGAGAGAGATGCACGAATAAATTTTTTAAAGCAATCGCATATATATACATATATATATTCATTTCCAGACATGTCAGCATAGCTTCACCAAACTCCCTATTTAAATAAAATAAAATAAAAAATGCAACCTGTTAAGTAATGACTGTTCTCTGACAGTCAGGTTACATGTTACAATAAAGAAAAACTCCAGTTTCAATTTTGGCTTCATAACCAAGCAAAGACTTCATTGGTTGAAAACATGCAAGGAAAAAGAAAAAAGGGGCATACACATCAAATATTCCCTTGCCTCTAGGTGGATTCCAGTGAAGATCCCAGTACCTGCAATTACGAATAAAAACAAGTCAGTTCCTAGTCACGAGTGACAGGAATCTTTCATCAATATCAGCATGAATCAGTTTCAAAAGAAAAGGAATCAATGAATGGCTAAAAATCATTTTCAACTGTGAACCTGCATTGTTCAATTCACTATCCAAAAATCAAACATCGATGCTATGGTTGCAAATATATGAGTCCCTGACTCAATTACGAATTAGCCACTGCTGTTTAGGTCCATATAAACAGAATCATTTGGAAGATGGAAATACCACAAGTTACCTGTGGCCTGCCCGTTAGACTAGAAAAACTTATCAGAAAATAAAGTAAGGGTGTTTGAGCTCTATTTCTATCCGGCGTACAAAGAAATGTGTTAAGACAGTAAAAAGAAAAGAATACTATGTACATCAACAGCAGGTGTAACACCATTTACCCTCTATTTGTTTCACGATTGAGAACTTCAAGCAAATTGTCGATACCATCATATCGTATTCCGGTAACAATTCCAGCTGGTTTCGATAAGGTAACTGTTACTATGCCATTATCCATCACCACCTGAAGAAAGCATGCATCTTTCTAATCAAATACAAGATAATAAAAACAACCTAAAACTAATAACACTTGAGCTTAAATCTCAACTTACGAATAATAAAAACTCTAAACTATCCACCACATTAAATAAAAAAACATTAAACAAAACCATTGCATAATTACATGGTGATCTTGAATATACAATCGCACTGCCTGAAATGGCATGGTGGGACCACCCTTGTTAACTCTTGAAGCTCTTTGACCAAGATCCAAATCTCCACCTGAGTTCCATATTTATTTACAAGGATAAATAGCATGGATTAATCAACCTAATCACTCCATTCCAGTGTGGTTGACTGGATAATTGATTTGTTAGAAATCAAAATCAAGTTTTCATTTTATTTCTTTAATCAAAATCAAGCATCGAATTAAGAAGATAATTTTAATAAAAAAAATTTTGTAAGAGTTACCTCCAGGATTTTGACAAGAGGAGGAAGCGCCGTTGTTGTGACGCGTACATCCGCCAAAGTCACGGAGAGAGCCAGCAAAACTGTGCAATCTTTTCCACATTTAGGCACACAAAAGGCAAGTCAACGATCGGCGGTCGTGAATTTAGTGGTAATAATTAATGGATGGCGGCAGTGACAGGGGTGGAATGTTAAAGCAGGAATTGGATTGTTGTTCCATGATCTAATATCAAAAGTATCCTTTCCCCAGTTAACCGTAATTGGTTGGTGATGATTTGGCAAGTGTCGCGTCGCTAGCCTATGCAATGGCAATGGCAATGGCAGAGGAGAAAAGGGATTATTTGGCAAGCGTCTCCTCCACTCTTTTTATTTTATACTTATTTGTGTACCCAAAAGAAATTATTTCTCTTAAAATTTCAAGATTTCATAAACAATATTGACTCCCAATTTTAGTAAATTCGGGAGAATCATATCCATAAAGGGTAATGTGGTAAATGGTTGGGAAAAGGAGGGATATGAATGCCCACCACAGCCTCTCAGCCTAATCCTTGCATGCTATTGCTTGGTTCAATTATCCAGAAACAAGCCACATAATTAACTAGTCTTCTACCAATGAATAAATAAATAAATAAAAACCACATTTTCACATATCAACGTACGCAAATATAATGCTGGGATCTGGAGAAGGAACGAGGGGAGGGGCTGTGTGATACATGCACATCTAGAGTCATAGATTGATCATCACTCTCAATGTTCTGCTAATTTTTATATTTTCATAAATGCCATCTCAGATCATGTTAGCCGTAATAAATCCACCATGCTTTATACACATATCAAAAGCATTTGTGTGCAACACCCGATGTGATGGATATCTTCGATGAGAAGATTAACTCGCAACACTTTAACCTGAAAATCAAGAGAGGCAATATAATAGCATTTTCATTCAAAATTTGCGAGCTCGAGGTATAATATATCTACATTAGTACGTGGCATGATAATGCATCTAACCATGATGATTATATGGTCAAACAATTCTTAATAAAATAGGTATAATTTCATGAAGTTAAAAATCAAGTTAAATATAATTTTGATTTAAAAATAATTTTGTATCTAAAAATAAAAAAAAAACTTGAATCTATAAATAATTTTCTATGAAATAAATTTTAAGCATATGAATGACACCACAAAACTAGTGATTATCAATAAATTAGTGTATAATTTTTGTAGCTATAGAAATGTTGTTTTGCCATAAATAAACAAAAAAAATTCACATTTATTCTCTCATTTTCTATTGAGATTTCAGCTAAAAAAATATAATATACTCTTCTCTAACCAACCCTCATAAATCGACTTTGGGATGCAAACTAATAAATCTAATCTAGTAATCAATTAAAATAAATTTAGTAATAAAATAAACTCCTAAATAATTTTTAATGAGCTATAACAAGCTCAAATTAAAAATAATTATTCAAAATTAAATAAATATATATAATAAAAAAATAAAACAAAATTTTCGTGCTAAAATTTCTCTTTATAGTTTGAATCTTTAATTTTTGCACATTTTTGGTGCATTTTTAGTCCTGACTTTGAACAAGTTATTCTCTTTCATCTTGATGAATTATTGATCCTACCATGAATAAATAGAAAGTTTGAGATGTCTAGTCTCTAACTCAGCTTGAATCATAGAGAAATTCCACCTATATCTCTAAATATGTTCCAAATCATACAAGATTATACTCATTCTAATATACAATTTGAGATATACACGTAATCTCACAAAACTTGTCAGCGAATATTTTAAGGTCAAATTCAAAACTGACTTAATTTGTATCAAAACTTATGAATATATTTTTCTCGTATTCTTATGTATCTATTGTAAATGTGATGAAATTATGTTCAATTTCCACAAACCTCTTAAAATTAAAAGAAAATCAGGTATATTAGATTATGCTAAAACATGTAGTAAAAACCAATGATGAAATTTCTAAAACATTGTATGTCCTCACCTGATGCATGACTAGATCAATTACTGATAATGGAAACTCAAAGAATTCTTAAGTGATAATTTTTTGGGGTTAGTCTCACTTTTATGGACAACTAGAATTTCACGTTTCATTAACTCACTATATAATGAACAGGCTTTCTGCTAAATAAAAATAGGTTAATAATATAGAAAGCATCAATAAATATATTAAGGTTCATATGAAACAAGCATAGACAAACAATCAATCCTCTTAAAAAAAAAAAAAGAAACAATGAAAAGCTATAAAATAGGGTATCTTAGTCTTCAACACCCATAAATAATAATAGAAAATTTCCTACTGGTATATAAGTAATATTTTATTGTAAATTGAATATTTTTGCACTTATTTAGCCATCTAAATATCTAACACGGAGTTATGATATTAACTAATACAAACAGAAACATTATAAAAAAAATAATAAGAATAAGCAACACAAAATTCTACCAAGCAAGGTCACATGACAAAACCTAATTAGAAATTTTAATATTGACTATTTCACCAAAACAAATTCTAATAAAATTTTTATATTAGAACTCTTATAGGTTCCTTATATACTAGTAAGAAATTCTAAACAAAACTAGAAAAATAAAAGAGTTCTAAAAAAATAAAAAAAAATTCTAAATTATCTAAAGAATATTGCAAATCATGATCACTACTACTTTTTTAGCCTTATTTGAAGGCCTTCTCATACTCAAATAACTACAAATTTTTAGCTTTATAAAGAACAATGCCTATAAAATCTCCTAATAAAATCTAAGCCCAATCTAACAATTAGAACAAACATTATATAAACTTGAATTTGTAGTATAAAAAGGAGTAATTATTAGTAATATTTAGGTATCGTTACCAATTGATAGGTTGAGCTAGTAGGGGAAATGTATAAGCCTGATTTCATACTTTTTCCTTTTAAAACAAGAGTTTTATATCTTGGATCTTTTATAGTAAAACTAATTATATAAAGGACTTATACGAGAGTGTGATGTATGGTACAATATAGAAGAATACTAAACTATAAAAGTTGAACACTAAATAGTATTTGAGCTGCAGAATAAATTCAGACTTCTCCATTATTGCTACAATTTAAACTTGAAAATGATCTTTTTGAATTTTGGACACCTTATAAAAGTTTTAGATCTATGTATTAGCTTTTTATCCATATAGAATAAACCTAAATCCAAGTTCTAAAGCTCTAATTATGATCCAATGACCAAATAGTGTTTCAGTTTGGACTAAACCAGTTTTTTTTCTAAATTTAGCCCTCTCATTGTCTTTTAAATTTCAGAAGTTAAACTTAAAAATCAATCTTTTTATTTATCTAATAGGCTTGCATTTAAGATATATATTTATCATAAATTAAATATATCTTTTAATATTAGACATGATATTATAAAACATGCTTTAGTTAAGAAGTTATTAAAACTTCAAGTGCAAAATGATGATATAAAACCTTGATAAAAAAAATGCACTTTTAAGTACTAATCATTGTTTCTCTAAATTTCATCTTCTTATATAAGCTATTCTCTACCTCTTTTATTATTATTTCCCTTTAAAGACAACTCATTAATTCTACTAGATACCGAGATCTTGATTTAAAAAAAATAAAGAATCTATTAATTATAAATTACTTTTAGTCTTCTCTTAGATAACTTCTTGGGCTTGAGTCCACCTATACCAATAAAAGATACACAAAGTGAGAAATAATTATAAAAGTTCAAGCATGCATACAAGTTAAGATTTTCTAGTGGCATGCCTTTTAAAACTCTCTTTTAATGAATGTATATTTGTTAAGAGATTGATGTTATTTTTGGAAATGGACTATTGTAATTAATTGCACATAATCTTTTTACATATAATATGCCTATATTTAGATTATATTGACATCGGTCGTTTAAATAGTAGGGCACCCCTATATGTCCTAGGTCCAAACCATAAGAATTTTTTTTCTATGCTTTACCATACATCATTCTTTCTCATAACTCCTTCAAATGGCTAGTTTTACTATAAAAGATCTAAGACATAAAACTTTTATTCTTGAGGAAAAGGAATAGAATTAGGATATTCTATGTTCAGTACCAGTATAACATATTAATTGATAGCAGTACCTAAATACTACTAAGGATGACTCTTTTAAATCTAGTAAGGATGTCCTGATTGATACTTAAAAGTGTATTTTTATCAAGATTTTATATCATTATTTTACACTTGAAGTATCAATAACTCCTTAACTAAAGCATGTTTTATAATAATATATCTAATAATATAAGATACCTTTAATTTATGATAAATGTTCATTTTAAATATAGGCCTATCATATAAATGAAAGGATTGATTGATGAATTTAAGAACTGAAATTGAAAGAATAAACTGGAACATTGTTTGGTAATTGGATCATATCTAGAGCTATAGATCTTAGATTTAGGTCTACTTTATATAAATGAAAAAGTAAGATATAGGCCTACAACTTTCATATAAGCTTAAGATCTAAAAAGGTTATTTTCAAGTCCAAATTGGAGCAACAATAAAGAAGTCCAAATCTGTCCTCCAACCCGAATACTATTTAGTATTTTGGCCATATCTAGAGTTCTAGAAGTCAAAATGATTTGAATTTTTTACACAAGAAAGCTGAGATAATTTCCTACAACGTTTATGTTTTAAGTGGTTCCAATTTTGACGTTATCAATCACGTTTTGGGCAGACAAGAGAAGATAAGGATTGTCACTAAGTCAAAAGTTGGTCACCTACTCATTAATTAGTCTTCAAATCAATAGTTTATAATTTTGGCCTATAAAAGGAGGCATTTGCCATGCATTTAGGTATCTTGGTGTCCAGATCAAGATTATACTCTTACTTTCTCTCTTGTATTTTTTTATATTGCTTATGCTTTGCTTTCATTAATATCAAGTTTATGTCTTTCATTTCTTTTCCTTTACTTAGTTAACTTTTATCTTATTTATGTTCTTATTTTGTTTATCTATTTTTCTTTCTTTCATTATGTCTAGCTAAGTTTATTATGTCAAGGTGAAAAGGTTACATTAATGGTGTAAGAATAAGTATAGTGTAAACTTATTATGGACTTTAATGTTTGATATTAACATGTTTTATATTTGTTATCTTGTTCACTCTTTAATACTTTACTTGTTAAATGACTAATCTTGATTTATGTTGTATAACACTTGCTACAACAAATGCTTGGCACTGTCATAGCCTATACTGTATGGTATAACCAACACCTAAGCTATGAAACGAACTTAATTTGTTGTTAATATAAGTTATAATCATGAATTTCTGACAATATTTACAAATATTAGCATTAATTAAATAAGATGATTAATGTAATCATGTTAATAATTTATAATCTGATTGGAACCTCCTTTGTATGTGGTTTCCAATTGAATAATAAGAGTTTATACTATACTTGTTTGACATACCATTAGTGGGAGCTCTAATCTTGATATTTGTTATTATCATTATTTAATCCTTACATTAATATTTCCTCTCAAAGTTCTCATCCTTTTCTTCTCCTTCTCCTTCTCCTTCTCTTTCTCCTTCTTTATTATTATTATTATTATTATTATTATTATTATTATTATTATTATCATTGTTGTTGTTGTTGTTGTTGTTGTTGTTGTTGTTGTTATTATTGTTATTATTATCTATAATTTATACAATTAACCTCCTTATGGTTCGACCCCGGTCTTGCCAGGTTATTTATTACTTCGACACTCTTGCACTTGGAAGAAGACATTAATCTTTTTGTCGTGTCATGTCCCCTACTAAATATTACTAAAGATGTCTTTTATTAGCATAGACTTCTACCAAACTCTTCTTTAATGAATGACCATTTGCTAAAAGATTAGTGTTATTTTTTTGTATTGACTATTATTACTAATCACATAATAACCTTTTTGCCTTTAATAGGCCCATATCAGATTATATGAACCTTATATGGTCCTTTAAATATTAGGGCACCCTTAGATCTCTTAAGTTCAAGCTACGAGGATGTGAAGAACTTTTATTGAGGTGACCCTTACTTATTCAAATATTATCTTGATTAAATATGTTGAAGATACATTCCCGACAATAAGGTAAGTAATGTCATTAAATTTTATCATTCTAAGGCATGTAGGAGTCATTTTTCATCAAAGAGACAACTGTAAAAATCTTACAATATGGATTATATTGGCCCACCATGTTCAAATACATATATATATTCTACAAAGCTTGTGAAAATAGTTAAAAGTTAAGATTTATTTCCAAATATAAAGAGTCTTTAAATAATCTTCTATTAACTTTTAGGACATATTCTAGTGACAATGTGCATTTGTGCATTTCATGACTTATGACCTCATTTTTTTTTAAAAAAAAAAACATGTTCAACATAGTCTTAAGAATCTGACTATAAAAGAACATATTTGCTAGTTTTTTAAAAAAATGGATGGGAAGCTTATTCCCAACCCATGGATGGCATTTAAGCCGTTCTTGGATGTAAAACTAAAGGAAGATGTGACCCACAATCACAACTATCTATCCATACACATGCTTATTAAAAAATTAAATAAATAAATAAATAGAGAGAGAAAACAAACTTTAGTTGGCCACCATATAGGTGGTATGATTATATTTTGAATTTCTCATCTATAAAATCTTCTCTTCCTTTCCTTTATTTGTACTCAACCCATACATTTAATAAATATAAAAGTATGTAAAAATGACAAGTTCCTTAAGTCATCATATAAGAATTAGTTCTGGGAAGTAAATAGAGTTTTTAGAATCAGCAAATTATCTTGGTTAGGTACTAGTTGAGAGAAAGATTTATTTTATGTATAGAGAAGGTAGTTTAGGGTTAATAAGGGGTGTGTCAATAGTTGTATTTTTAAAAGGCAGTCAAGTCTTGGTTATCTTTTATTAGTACTTAAAAGTGTATTTTTATCAAAGTTTCATATCATCATTTTGCACTTGAAGTATCAATATTTTACTTAACTAAAGCATGTTTTATAATAACATATCTAATAATATAAGATACCTTTCATTTATGGTAAATGTTCATTTTAAATGTAGACCTATCACATATATGAAAGGATTGATTGATGATTTTAAGAACTTAAATTAAAAGGACAAAGAGATAACCAAACTTAGAAAGAGATGTCGTTGTAGTCCAAGCTAGAATACTGTTTGGTAATTAGGTCATATCTGGAGTTGTAGATCACAAATTTAGGTCTATTTTATATGGAAGGAAAGGTAAAATATAAGATTACAACTTTCATAAAAGCCCAAGATTTAAAAAGGTCATTTTCAAGTTCAAATTATAGCAACAACAAAGAAGTCCGAATTTGTCCTACAATCCATGCATTATTCAGTGTTTGTCCCATATATGGAGTTCTAGAAGTCCAAATGACCTTTTCTTTTCTTTTTTTAGAAAGGTGAGATAATTTGCTACAACTTTTATGTTTTCAAATGGTTCAAATTTTGAAGTTATCAATGATATTTTGTGTAGAAAAGAAAAGATAAGGATTGTCACCAAGTCAAGAGTGGGCCATCCACTCATCAATTAGTTATCAAATCAATAATTCTTAATTTTGGCCTATAAAAGGAGGCATTTTTCATGTGACATAATTAAATAGTTGATGTCTTATCCCAAGTGTAGGAGTGTCAAAGTAATAAATAACCTGGCAAAACCGGAGTCAAACCATAAGGAAGTTAACTATATAAATTATAAATAATAATAATAATAATAACAACAAAAATTATAATAACAACAAAAACAATGATGGTGGTGGTGAAGATGAGTTAAAGAGGACTTTGAGATGTAAGATTAATGTGAAGATTATACAATGAAAAAAACAAATGTCAAGGTTAAAAGATATATTAATAGTATTATAAATAAGTAAGATATAAACTCTTTATTAATTATCAACATGATCATATTAATCATCTTAGTTACATAACACCATACTTATAAATTTTATCAAGTATTCATGATGCTAACTTATATTAACAACAAATCAACTTTCTCTTATAATAACGATGTCGGTCGAAGACTATGAAGGATCAAGTATTTGATGTACTAAGTGTTATACAACACAAATTTAGATTAACCATTTAACAAGGTATTAAGAATTAATAAGATAAAAATAATAAGACATGTTAATAGCAAGTTGTTTAGAATATAAGCATTGAAGTCCATATTGAGTTTATATTATACCTATCCCAAAACCATTAGTGAAACCTTTTCACCTTGACATAATTAACTTAACTAGATATTATGAAGAAGAAAAACTTAAAGAAACAATACAAGAACATAAACATGATATAAGTTAATTAAGTATAGTAAAGGAAATGAAAAGGATGAACAAGAGATTAATGAAAGCAAAACTTAAGCATTCAAAAATATAAAGAGAAAAAGCAAGAATATGATCTTGATATAGAAAACAAGATGTCCAAATAAATGGAAAATGTCTCCTTTTATAGGCTAAAATTCAGAACTATTCATATGGTAATTGATAATTGATGTAGTGGCCAACTACTGATTAGTGGACTTAGTGGAAAGCATCACTCAAACACTTTGGCTGGCTGAATTGACATTGATGAAATCAGAATTTAGCAAAGTGTTCTTCATGAAAGTTGTTAGAAATTATCTTTTCCTTCGACCCACCAAATAAAAGGGATAAACAAGAGATTAATGAAAGCAAAACTTAAGCCTTTAAAAATATAAAAAGAGAGAGAGAGAGCAAGAACATGATCTTGATATAGAAAACAAGATGCCCAAATGAATGGCAAATGCCTCCTTTTATAGGCTAAAATTCAAAACTATTCATGTGGTCATTGATAATTAATGTAGTGGCTAACTATTGATTAGTGGACTTGGTAGATAGTATCACTCAAACACTTTGAATGACTGAATTGACATTGATGTAATCAGAATTTGGCAAAGCATTCTTCATGAAAGGAACTTGATTTGTTGTTAATATAAGTTATAATCATGAATGCTTGACAATATTTACAAGTATTAGCATTAATCGAATAAGATGACTAATGTAATCATGTTAACAATTTATAATTTGATTGGAACCTCCTTTATATGTGGTTTCCTATTAAATAATAAGAGTTTATACTATACTTATTTGACATACCATTAGTGGAACCTCTAACCTTGACATTTGTTATTATCATTATTTAATCCTTACATTAATATTTCATCTCAAAGTTCTCATCATCTTCTTCTTCTTCTCTTTCTTTTTCTTTATTATTATTACTACTACTACTAATACTATTATTGTTGTTATTGTTGTTGTATTATTGTCATCTATAATTTATATAATTAACCTCCTAATGGTTTGACCCTGGTCTTGTTAGGTTATTTATTACTTTGACACTCCTGCACTTGGGAGAAGACATAAATTTTTTAGTCATGTCAAGTTTTTGACGCTGTTACCAGAGAGGTAAGTTCTTGTATAAATTATAGTTTTTATTATTTTTTTCTTTTCACTTTTTTTGTATATAACTTTGTTTCTTTTCTCTTGTTTCTTCTTTTGTTTTGGTTTTCTTCCTCCTTTTATTCTATTCATACACGTGCATGAAAGTGTGGTCACGCACATTAAGTGGTAGACTTTGTAGGGTATCCTCATCATTTTTAGAAAATATAGCCAAAGAAGATAATCAATCACTTCATAATACGAATAATGAGAATAACTGTGTTAGAACACTTAGAGATTATATGAATCTCACAAGAACAAATGCACTATCATGCATAGTTTTTCCACCTAATGTATCTCATTTTAATTTTAAGTTAGGCATTATTCAACTTTTACCTTCCTTTCATAGCTTAGATTTAGAAAATTCATACTTAAATTTAAGGGAATTTAAAGAGGTTTGTAACACCTATAATAACTGAAATTGTAACATGAACACCATCAGATTAAAGATTTTTCTTTTTCATTAAAAGACAAAGCAAAAACATGGCTATAAAATTTGAGACCAGGATCCATTCGTGCTTGGGATAAAATACAACAACAGTTTTTAAAGAAGTTTTTCTTATCTCACACAACAAACTCTTTCAAAAAATAAATCACTACTTTCACTCAAAAACTAGGAGAAACATTTTACTAATATTGGGATAGGTATCAAAACTTGCTTAATACTTTCCCTCATCATGGTTTTGAAACATGAGGATTGATTTTATATTTTTATGAAGGGTTAACATCTAGAGATAGGCAAATGGTTAAATTGATGTACAATGGAACTTTTAAAGATAAAGTCCTTAATGAAGCAATGGAGTACTTAGACTTGTTAGCTAAAAATGCTCAAAATTAGGACACCGCGGGTACTTATGAGAGACTAAGTAAAACTCAACCTCATACATGTAGTGGAGGTACGTACAATTTTAAGGAAAATCATGACCTTCAAGTCAAGTTTACTTTTTTAGCTAGAAAAGTCGAGCCATTAGAATTGAAAAAAAAAGTGGTCAATTAAAAGTTATTGAAAACTTATGTGTCAAATATGTGAAACAAATGAACACTCAACCAATAACTGTCCAACCTTGCCTTCTTTTAAGAAATGTCTTCATGAATAAGCCTATTCTTTAAAAAGTTTTCAAAGGGCCAACCACAACCCATACTTGCAAACATACAACATTGGTTAGAGAAATCACCTAAATTTCAGTTGGAATAATGATAATAACAATGTACAAACTTCACAACCACCATTTCAAGCACACCATAAATTTCAAAATTCTCATGGATATGCACCTCTTTATGCTCCACCTCCTACAAGAAATCTTAAGGAAATGTTGCATGCATGCATTAAAAAGCTAAAGACAATCAATACTCAACTTACTCAAAACATGATAGATTTTAAAGATACTATTGTAAAATTGATATCTACTTTCAGTTTCCAGGAGAAAGGTAAGTTTTCATCTCAACCACAACAAAGTCCTAAAGGGCAATATAATGCAAATGGAAGTAGTTCTTGAAGCCAACATATGGATTAAGTCAAATTAGTCATTACTCTTCGTAGTGGTAAGGTTCTTGAAAAACCCACTCTTGAACTTTGTGAGAAAGACGGTAAGTCAATCTCTGGGGGTAAGGAAGGGGTTGAATCTGAAATTTGCAAATAAAAGACTGATTCCCCACCAACACTTCCATTTCCTCATGTCATGATGAAACAAATAAAAGTGAATCACAACTCTTAAATCTTTAAAACTTTTAGACAAGTAAGAATCAATATACCTTTGTTAGATGTTATTAAACATGTTCCTTCCTATGCTAAATTTTTAAAAGATCTATACACTGTGAAGAGGAAACTAAATGTTGAAAAGAAAGTCTTTTTAGTCGAACAAGTGTTATTCTTTAGGACAATAATGCTTTGAAATATAAAGACCTTGGTTGTCCTATAATTTCTTGCTTTATTGGAGAACATAAAATTAAAAGAGTTTTACTTCATCTTGGAGCTAGTGTGAATTTACTTCCATATTTAATTTTTCAAAGTCTCAATTTAGGTGAGTTAAAAGCAACTTATGTCATTCTTTTGCTTAAAGATAAATTTGTAAAAGTGCCTAGAGAAATAATTAAAAATATATTAGTACAAGTGGATAAATTTATTTATCATGTAGATTTTATTGTCTTAAACACATAACTTGTTAAAGCATATAATTCATTTCCTGTTATTTTAGGATATCTGTTTTTTATAACTTCTAATGCATTAGTTAATTGTAAGAATGGACTGATAAAGCTATCATTTGGAAATATAACATTGGAGATGAATATTTTCAGCATTTGCAAGTAACCTGTAGATGATAATGATTTATAGGAAGTGAACTTTATTAAAAAATTAATTTATGATCAATTTCAAACCACTTCTAGTGAAATTGAGATTGATGAATCTAATGATTTGCAAATAATTTATTTTCAGGAAGAATCAAAGAAAAGTAATTGGAGACCAAAAATTGAGGAATTACCACCACCATCAATTAAGTCCATACCTTCAAGTGTTCAACCACCCAAACCTGATTTGAAGTCGTAGCCATTCAATCTCAAATACTTATTTTTCAGAGAAAATAAAATTTTTTCGGTAATAATCTCTTCAAAACTTAATGCACATCAAGAAGGTAAGTTATTACAAACTCTGAAAATGCATAAAAATGCATTAGGATGGACCATAACTGATATAAAAGGAATTAGTCCTTTGATTTGTACAGATATAATTTATTTGGAGGAAAATGTTAAACCCTCTAGAAAAACGCAATGAAAGCTCAATCCTAATATGAAAGAAGTGGTGAAAATAAAGTCATTAAGCTTCTAGATAATAGAATCATTTATTTTATTTCTGAGAGCAAATGGGTAAGTCCTACCCAAGTTATACCCAAGAAGTCTGGAGTCATTGTGATATCAAATGAGAATAATGAGTTAATTCCGACTAGGACTGTTATTGGTTGGCATATGTGCATTGACTATAGGAAACTTAATTCAATGGCTAGAAAAGAACAATTTCCTTTACCTTTCATAAATCAAATCCTAAAAAAAGTTGCATGTCATGAATTTTATTGTTTCCTAGATGGCTATTCAGGTTACAACCAAATTGAAATTGTATTAGAAGATCAAAAGAAGACTACTTTTACATGTCCATTTGGTACTTTTACATATCGAAGGATGCCTTTTGGATTATATAATGCACCAGCCACGTTTCAAAGATACATGCTCAGTATATTTAGTGATATGGTTGAATATTTTCTTGAGATTTTTATGGATGATTTTTCTATTTTTAGTGATTCATTTGATGATTGTTTAACTAACTTAGAAAAGGTTTTGAGCAGGTGTGAAGAGAAGAATCTTATACTGAATTGAAAGAAATATCACTTTATGGTAACAAACAACATTGTACTTGATCACATTGTTTCATTAAAAGGAATTAAGGTTGACAAATCTAAAATCGAGTTAATTGCTAACTTGCCAACACCAAAATCTATTAAAGATATTAGATCATTCATACGACATACTGGTTTTTATAAAAGGTTCTTCAAAGATTTTAGTGTAATATCTAAGCCCTTAAGTAACCTTCTAACAAAGGATAATATTTTTGAATGGACTGAACATTGTGAAGAAGCCTTTGTTAAACTTAAAAACTTGCTTACACAATCCAGTCATTCAACCTTTTGAAATAATGTGTGATTCTAGTGATTATGTTGTAGGTGCTATTCTGGGACAAAGAAAAGATAAGAAATCTTGTGTGATTTACTATGCAAGTAAAACTTTAAATAGTACTAAAATGAATTACACCACCACTGAAAAAGAATTACTTGCAGTAGTATTTGAATATGAAAAATTCAATTCTTATCTTGTTGGCTCACCTGTTGTTATTTTAAGTGATAATGCAGCATTGAAATATCTTCTTTTTAAGAAAGATTCTAAGGCTAGATTAGTGCGATAGATTTTGTTACTTTAATAATCTGATATCATAATCAAAGATAAGTTGTCACGGATTATTTTTCAAGATTAATAACAGATTTGAAAACTGACATCACACCAATCAATGACTACTTTCCAGATGAATATTTACTTTTTATCTCTACAATGTCTTGGTGTGCTAATATTGTCAATTTTCTTGTTTCATGACAATTGTCATCTCATTGAAATACCCAAGATAAAAGAAAGTTCTTAAACAAAGTGAAGAATTTTTACTGAGATGATCTATATTTATTCAAATATTATCCTGATCAAATATTTGAAAGATGTATTCCTGACAATGAGGGAAGAAGTGTCATTAAATTTTGTCATTTTGAGACATATAAGGGTCATTTCTCATTAAGAAAGACAGCTGCAAAAGTCTTATAAAGTGGATTTTACTAGCCCACCATGTTCAAAGACTCACATGCATTCTGCAAGTCTTGTGAAAATTATCAAAAGTTGAGATCTATTTCAAAACATCACATAATGCCTTTAAATCATATTCTTGTCATTGAAATCTTTGATTGTTGGGGTATAACTTTCATGAGTCCATTTCCTTCATTATTTGGTTTGTTGTACATATTAGTCATAATAGATTATGTTTCAAAATGGATAGAGGTAATTTCAAGTCAAAAATAATGATCACAAAAAAGTGATAAAGTTTTTAAAAGAAAATATTTTGAGTAGATTTGGAATCCTTTGAGCTATGATAAGTGATGGTGGAACACATTTCTGCAACAAGCCATTTGAGTCTTTAATGAAGAAATATAAAATCACACACAAAGTTGTCACCCCTTATCACTCTCAAACAAGTGGACAAGTAGAGCTTGCTAATAGGGAGATCAAACACATTTTAGAGAAAACAATGAACTTTAATAGGAAATATTGGTCTTTAAGACTTAATGATACATTTTGGGCTTATCAAACTGTTTATAAAACATCATTAGCTATGTCACCTTAAAGACTAGTTTTTGAAAAATCTTGTCACTTACCTGTGGAACTTGAACATAAAGCTTATTGAACTATTACAGCTTTCAATTCAAATCTTGATAATGCTGGTCACCTACGAAAATTACAAATAAATAAGTTTGAGAAAATAAGAAATGATGCATATGAAAATTCAAGAATTCATAAAGTAAGAATTAAAAGTTTCATGACAAGAAAATACTAAGAAAAACATTTAATATTGGTCAAAAAGTCTTGTTTTATAATTCTTGACTACATTTATTTCCTGGAAAACTAAGATCAAGAAAGAGCGATTCTTTTATTGTGAAACATGTGTATCCATATGGGACCTGTGATATCGCGAATCTAAAGAATGACAATGTTTTCAAGGTAAATGGACATCATTTAAAAGTTTACTTTGACAATTTTTCAGTTGAAAATGACTCTAATGAGTTGGGTGATCCTATATATAAAGATTGATTTTTTTTCCTTATATTATTTTTGTGTTTACTTTTTAGTGATTTTTTCTAATTTCTCTTACCTTAGTCAAATGACGGACAATGGTACTCCATGACTTAAATTAGTTCTTTCAGTTCCCATAATAACTAATATTTGTGTATATATTTGTGCAATTCTTTAAATCTCTCTTCCAATTCTCATTTGCAAATGGATACTAATCTTGAAAAATTAAAAAAATATTTTACCACTCTATCTCAGAATGCGATTACAAAAATTTACCGTGCTAGATGTGCAACATTGAGGTTATTAATGAAGCATTGAATTCTTAAAGATATTCGTTGGTTGATTGAAGGTTTAAGAATACATGTTAAATGAGTATATGAGCATAATTCAGTGATAATAATGCGAGAGTTTGTAAACCTGAATATTTCAAGAAGTATTATAATAAACCCTGTTAAGAATGGTTACTATGATCGTCTAGCACGATAAATTTTTATAATCGCATTATGAGGTAGAGCGAGAAAATATTTGTTTAATTTTTCAAGATTAGTGTCCATTTTTAAATGAGAATTGGAAGATAGATTTAAAGAATTGCACAAATATATACAGAGATATCGATTATTATAGGAAACTAAAAGAACCGACTTAAATCACGGAGTACCGTTGTTCGCCATTTGACCAGGGTGAGAGAAACAAGCAAAAATCACTAAAAAAACAAAAAAATAAGGCGAGAAAAATAAAATAATCAACCTTTATCTACAAGATCATTCAAACTAGTTGATTTATTTTCACTAGAAAAATTATCAAAGTAAGCTTTATTAAATTCTCAATATCATAGGCCCCATAAGGATACATATGTTTCTTAATAAATGGATTGCCCCGTCTTGATCTTAGCTCTCTAAGGAATAAAAGGAGTTGAGAATTATAAAACAAAACTTTTTGACCAGTATCAATTTTTTAACAGTTTTCACAAGTTCTGCAGAATGCATGCATGTCCTAGAACATGATGGGCCAATAAAATTCATTTTAAAAGATTTTTGCAGCTGTCTTTTTTATGAGAAATAACTCTCACATGTTTCAGAACGATAAAGTTTAATGACACTACTTTCCTCATTATTGAGAATGAATCTTTGAAATATTTGATCAAGATAATATTTGAATAAGTTAGGGTCATCACAATAAAAGTTCTTCACTTCGTTTAAAAACTTTTCTTTGTCTTGAGTACTCCAATCAGCTAGTAAATCTCATAAAGTAAGAAAATTGATATTTTTATCATATCAAGGTATTGGACTAAGAGAAAGTAAGGATTCGTTAGGAAAGTAATCATCGATTGGTGTGCTTTTGACTAAAGATTTGCATCAATATTTTTTGTGTGTTTTTCATCCATGATTTCTTATTGAGAATAAATCATTTGTAAATCTTTAAATTCATCTAACTCATTTTTACTTAAAATAGATTCAAGTTGATCATAAACTAAATCATCAATATGATCTATTTCTTGTAAATAATTATCATCTCCAGGTTACTTGTAAATGTTGAAAATATTCATCTTCAATGTCATGTTTTCAAATAATAACTTCATTAGTCCATTCCTACAATTAATCAATGCGTTAAAAGTTGCAAGAAATGGATGTCCTAAAATAACAGGAAATGAATTACATGTTTCAACAGGTTCTATATCTAAGATAACAAAATCCACAAGATAAATGAATTTATCAACTTGTACTAACACATCTTTGACTATTCCTCTAGGCTCTTTTACAGATCCATCGGTAAGTAAAAGAGTTACAGAAGTTGGTTTTAACTCACCTAGATTGAGACTTTGAAAAACTGAATATGGAAGTAAATTCACACTGACTCCAAGATCAAATAAAGCTCTTTTAATTTTATATTTTCCAATAAATCAAGAAATTATAGGACAACCAGGGTCTTTATTTTTTAAAGCATTATTGTTCTGAAGAATGACACTTACTTGTTCAACTAAAAAGGCTTTTTTTTCACATTTAGTTTCCTCTTCACTGTGCATAGATCTTTCAAAAATTTAGCGTAGGAAGGAACCTGTTAATAGCATTCAGCAATAGTATATTGATTCTTATCTATGTGAAAGTTTCAAAGATTTTAGAGTTGTGATTGACTTTCCTTTATTTGGTCATGACACGAGAAAATGGAAGCACTAGTGGGCAATCAATCTTTTCTTTGCAAATTTCAAATTCAACAATTTCCTTACCCTTAGAGATTGACTCATCATCTTTCTCACAAGGTTCAAGAGTGGGTTTTTTAATAACCTTACCACTGTGAAGAATAATGACTAATTTGACTTGATTCATGTGTTGGATTTCGGAACTACTTGCATTTGCATTGTATTGCCCCTTCAAATTTTGTTGTGGTTGAGATGAAAACTTACCTTTCTCTTGGAAATTGAGAGCAGATGTCAATTTTATAAGAGTATCTTTAAAATTTGTCATGTTTTTAGTAAGTTGAGTATTGATTATCTTTTGCTTTTCAATGAATGCATGCAACATTTCCTTTAGATTTCTTCTAGGAGGTGGAGCATAAGAAAATGCATATCCATGAGAATTTTGAAGATTATAGTGTGCTTGAAACGATGATTGTGAAGTTTTTACGTTGTTATTATCACTCTTCCAACTAAAATTTGGATGATTTCTGCAACTATGGTTGTATGTTTGTAAGTATGGGTTGTGGTTGGCATAAGCTTGTTCATGAAGATATTCCTTAAAAGAAGGCAAGGTTCGACAATTATTGGTTAAGTGTTCATTTGTTTCACATATTTGACACATAATATTTTTAATAGATTTTAAATGACCACTCTTTTTCAATTGTAGCGCCTCAACTTTTCTAGCTAAAGATGAAAACTTGGCTTAGAGGTTATGATCTTCTCTAAGGTTGTATATACCTCCACTAGATGTATGAGGTTGAGTTTTACTCAATGCCTCATAAGTACCCGCGGTTTTCTAATTTTGAGCATTTTCAGCTAACAAGTCTAAGTATTCCATTGCTTCATCAGGAACTTTATCTTTAAAAGTTTCATTGTACATCAATTCAACCATTTGCCTATCTTTAGGTGTTAACCTTTCAAAAAAAATATGAAACCAATCTTCATGTTTCAAAATCATGATGACGACAAGTATTAAGCAAGTCTTAATACCTATCCCAACATTAGTAAAATGTTTCTCCTAGTTTTTGAGTGAAAATGGTGATTTATCTTTTGAAAGAGTTTGTTCTGTAAGATGAAAAAAACTTCTTTAAAAACTGTTGTTGCATTTCATCCCAAGCATGAATGGATCCTCGTCTTAAATTTTGTAGTCATGTTTTAACTTTATCTTTTAATGGAAAAGGAAAAACCTTTAATCTAATGGTATTCATGCTACAATTTGAGTCATTACAGGTGTTACAGACCTCCTCAAATTTCCTTAAATGCAAGTATGGATTTTCTAAATCTAAGCCATGAAAAGAAGGTAAAAGTTGAATACTGTCTGGTTTAAAATTAAAATGAGATGCATAAGAAGAAAAAACTATGCATGATGGTGCAGTTGTTTTTGTAGGATTTATGTTGTCTCTAAGTGTTTTAACACGGTTATTCTTATTATTCTCATTATGAAGTGATTGATTATCTTCTTCGGCCATATTTTCTAAAAATGATAAGGATACCCTACAAAGTCTACCACTTAATATACGTGACCACACTCTCATGCACGTGTAGGAATAGAATAAAAGGAAGAAGAAAAGGAAAAAAAAACAAAAGAAAAGAAAAAAAGTTATATATAACAAAAAGTGAAAAGAAAAAATAAAATAAATACAATAATTTGTACAACTTACCTCTCCAGCAACGGTGCCAAAAACTTGACACGATAAAAAGATTGATGTTTTTTTCCAAGTGCGGGAGTATCAAAGTAATAAATAACCTGGCAAGACCAGGGTCGAACCACAAGGAGGTTAATTGTATAAATTGTAAATAACAACAACAACGGTAACAATAATAATATTAGTAGCAATAATAATAATAATAATAATAATAAGAAAGAGGAAGAAGAAGAAGAAATTAATGAGAACTTTGAGATGGAAGATTAATGTAAGGATTAAACAATGATAATAACAAATGCTAAGGTTAGAGATTCTACTAATGGTATGTTAAACAAGTATAGTATAAACTCTTATTATTCAATTGGAAACCACACATAAAGGAGGTTCCAATCAGATTATACATTGTTAACATGATCATATTAGTTATCGTATTTGATTAATACTAATACTTGTAAATCTCGTCAGTCATTCATGATTATAATTTATGTTAACAACAAATCAAGTTCATTTCATAGTTCAGGAGTCAATTATACCATACAATATAGGCTATGAGAGGGCCAAGTATTTGTTGTACCAAGTGTTATACAACATAAATCCAGATTAGTCATTTAACAAGGAAAGTTAAGAGTGAACAAGATAACAAATACAAAACATGTTAGTATCAAACATTAAAGTCCATATTAAGTTTACACTATACTTATTCTTACACCATTAGTATAACCTTTTCACCTTAACATAATAAACTTAGTTACACATAATAAAAGAAAGAAAAATAAATAAATATAACTAAGATTAAAGTTAACTAAGTAAATGAAAGACATAAACTTGATATTAATTAAAGTAAAGCATAAACATTACAAAAAATACAAAGAGAGAAAGCATGAGCATGATCTTAATCTGGAAACCAAGATACCTAAATGCATGGCAAATGCCTTCTTTTATAGGCCAAAATTAGGAACTATTGATTTGATGACTAATTGATGAGTGGGTGACCAACTCTTGACTTGGTGACAATCCTTATTTTCTTTTGTTTGCCCAAACGTCATTGATAACGTCAAAATTAGAACCATTTGAAAACATAAAAGTTGTAGAAAATTGTCTCATCATTTTTGTGTAAAAAATTCAGATCCTTTGGACTTCTAAAACTCTAGATATGGATCAAACACTAAACAACACTCGAGCTAGAGGACAAATTCGAATTTCTTTATTGTTGCTCCAATTTGAAATTGAAATGGTCTTTTTAGATCTTGGCTCCATATGAAAGTTGTAGGTCTATGTCTTAACTTTCTATCCATATAAAGTAGACCTAAATCTAAGATCTACAACTTCAAATATGTCCCAATTACCGAACAGTGTTCTGGTTTGGAATGCACAAGCATCTCTTTTCTAAGTTTGATCATCTATTTGTCCTTTCAATTTTAGTTCTTAAATCCACCAATTAATTCTTTTATTTATATGATAGGCCTGCATTTAAAATGAACATTTACCACAAATTAAAGATATCTTATATTATTAGATATGTTATTATAAAACTTGCTTTAATTAAAGAGATGTTGATACTACGAATGCAAAATAATGATATAAAACCTTAATAAAAATGCACTTTTAAGTATTAATCAAGCAACACTGGTGTTTTTAAAGAAGTAAAAAAACTAGAGGCTTGAGTTATTACTTGATTGGGTTTAATAACATCAATTAATTTAATAACATAATAAAAAAACAAGAATGAAATTAAATAAACTGAACTAAATGACATGACTAAAAGATTGATGTCTTCTCCTAAGTGCAGGAGTGTCGAAGTAATAAATAACCCGGCAAGACTGGGGTCGAACCATAGAGAGGATAATTATACAAATTATAAACAATAATTATAAACAACAACAACAACAACAATAATAATAATAGTAATAACAACAATAACAATAGTAGTAGTAATAATAGTAGTAGTAGAAGAAGAAAATGAAGTAGTTGATGAGAACTTTTAGATGGAAGATTAACGTAAGGATTAAATAATGATAATAACAAATGTCAAGATTAGAGGATCCACTAATAGTATGTCAAACAAGTATAGTATAAAATCTTATTATTTAATTGAAAACCACACATAAATGAGGTTCTAATCTGATTATAGATTATTAACATGATTACATTAGTCATCTTATTCAATTAATATTAATACTTGTAAATTTCATCGAGCATTCATGATTATAACTTATGTTAACAATAAATCAAGTTTCTTTCATAGCTCAGGTATCAATTATACCATACAGTATGGGTTATGAAAGTACCAAGCATTTGTTGTACCAAGTGTTATACAATATAAATCAACATTAGTCATTTAATAAGCAAAGTATTAAAGAGTGAACAAGATAACAAATATCAAACATGTTAGTATCAAACATTAAAGTCCATATTAAGTTTATACTATACTTATTTTTACACCATTAGTGTAACCTTTTCACCTTGATATAATAAACTTAGTTAGACATAATGAAAGAAAGAAAAATAAATAAACAAAATAAGAACATGAATAAGATTAAAGTTAACTAAATAAATGAAAAGAAATGAAAGGTATAAACTTGATATTAATGAAAGCAAAGCATAAGCATTACAAAAAATACAAAGAGAGAAAGTAAGAGAATGATCTTGATCTAGATACCAAGATGCCTAAATACATGACAAATACCTCCTTTTATAGGCTAAAATTAGGAACTATTGATTTGATGACTAATTAATGAGTGGGTAACCAACTCTTGATTTGATGACAATCCTTATCTTCTCTTGTCTCCCCAAAAAGTCATTGATAACTTCAAAATGGGAGCCACTTTTAAACATGAAAGTTGTAGGAAATTATCTCAGCGTTGTTGTGTAAAACATTCAGCTCATTTCAACTTCTAGAACTCTAGATATGGCAAAAATACTTAACAGTGCTTGGGTTGGAGGACAGATTCAGGCTTTTTTGTTATTGTAACAATTTAGACTTAAAAATGACCTTTTTAGATCTTAGGCTCCATATCAAAGTTATAGGTCTATGTCTTACCTTTTCATCTATATAAAGTAGACCTAAATGTGAGATTTATAGCTCCAGATATAACCTAATTACCGAATAGTGTTCCAGTTTGGATTGCACCGACATCTCTTTTCTAAGTTTGGCTATCTTTTTATCCTTTCAATTTCAATTCTTAAATTCATCAATCAATCCTTTCATTTATGTGATAGGCTTGCATTTAAAATGAACATTTACCATAAATTAAAGGTATTTTACATTATTAGATAAATTATTATAAAACATGTTTTAGTTAATGAGTTATTGATACTTCAAGTGCAAAATGATGAAATAAAATCTTGATAAAAATACACTTTTAAGTATCAATCACTAAATAAAAATTTTAGCAATGATAAATTGCAAAAAATAAATGATTATCAATATTATGGAAACTTATCCCTTAATATTCTTAAAGGGTCTTCATAGAAAGAAAAAATTAAAACATAACATTATAATCCCATAGAAAGTAATACAAAAAAAATATAAAACTCAATTATTAGCAAATCAAACGTTGAAGGGAGAAATTGTCAAGAAAAGAATTTTATTTAAAAAAAAAACAACCCGAGTTAGCCTATGAAATCACAACTAGGATAACTCTATAAAAAATCCAAATTAAATGAAGCTATAAAGGTTAATTCTCAAACCAATTCATTAACAAAAGACAAGACAAAAAAATATTAAAAAAAAAAGCAATAAGAACAAAAGAATTAAGTTTATCCTGGTTAACTTACTAAGCGTAAGACTTGAGATATAAGATTATGATAATTCTATACATGAAAAGTAAAAAAGATCATGAAACTCATTCTTTAAATCAACACAATGGTAAAGAATAAAATTGACAAAAAAATCAATTAAAAAAAACTAAGAGTATACCAAAGTCATTCTGAACTAGTCTCTAGACCCGTGATATAGGTTATAAGGTTGAGATTTTCTCGTAAAAAGCAAATATAAAAACTTTGTAAAGCCAAATCTCTAATTGATTAAATGTTGATGGATGAAATTAAAAAAAATCTAAAACAAAACAAATAGAAATAAAAAAAAAATTAAGGACTAAAATTGTTGAAAATAAAAATAAAACCAAATATTAAAAGAAGAAATTAAAAATAATCAATTAAGAAAAGAATCCAAAATAAAAATTTTGGAATAAAAAGAATAAGGGTTAAATTTAATATAAAAACTAAATGAAATCAATTATTAAAGGATGAAATTTAAAAAAAATGATATAAAAGCAAGAATTAACAATTGAAAAAATAAGGACTAAATTAATATATATATATATATATATCAAAATGAAGGATGCTTTTCAATTCTGTTAGACCAACATGAATCCGAAGTGTTGCGAGGTGCACAAGCTTTTTCTGGCAACGATGAAGGCTCTTGTCGTGCCTCTTGATGAGGGGTGTTGTGTGTTGGAAAATTATGATTAATTTTTTGGAGTCACCACTTAGTATTATGATTACTAGGAACCTACGGTCTGTGAGAATTTGAGTAAGGGACTGGTTGTGCAAAGGGAAGACACATCACCCCTAGTACATCTTATCAAAGGTAAGCTGCATTATTGTTTGATTATTTTTTAAGTCAGGTTTCTATCTATTGGTCTTTTATAAAGCTCAAGGTAGATCTCTCTTCATAAGAGAGTCTCTACCTTATCGGGTTAAATCCTAATTGTTCTAAAGTCTGAATATTAATATCGCATTTATTTATATATTGTATTTTTAATGCTTGAGGGTGTACTTTATCATGTAATTTTACACCCCACAAATATTAAAGTCTACATCTAGATCCTAAAAAAAGATTGAATTTTTTTTTTGATATATTGATCAAATCCTAATGGATAATCATAAACTGGTTATAATATCCACTTTTTTTAAAAAAAAAAGAGATGCAACTTTTTTATGGTGGTGGAGAAATTGTTGATAGCTTCGTTTGGTGGTTGGAATGGTGGAGGGAGAAGGCGAGAAAAAATTCCAAAAAACCAAGCAAAGGAGGCTGGTCTTTGGTCGATTTTGGATTGATTTTCTCCTCCCTCAGGCCATCAAATTCATCTCTATTTATAGGCAGTGGAAGAGGATAATCTTGTCTACTCTAGGATAAAATTTCAGCCTTTAATTCTGTTAGGAAGAATCCTAACCGTTGGTTCAAAATAGGCATGGTGCACTGTCAAAACTGCCGAAAAAGCTACCTGAGTTGGTATTTTTAAGCCGGATTCTACGCCGATGGCTTGTCATTCCAACTAAACTATTCACACCATGATATAAATGAACTATAGATAATCATTTCCGTGTAAGTTTGATTAAATTTGGTAGACATTTAGTGCAATTTAGGCTACTGAACCAACTTTAACTTGGTAAAAGAAAATGACAATGAATAGTGACTAGACGACGCGTCGTGTGGTCCTCGTTTTTGTTTTTGGTAAAATAGCGTTGTTTTGGACTAAAATAGGGATTTTTATTAAATTTCAATTGAGTCCTTTTTATTTTAATAGCTTTCAATTGAACCCCTAATTAATTGTAAACTTTTGATTTAATGCAATGAAGCCCCTCTTGAACTTCAATTGAAACTCTGAAGTTACGCGTCTTTTACAATATGGTCATTAGTCTTGGAATTTATCAATCTAACCCTTGATTAATCATTAAACTTTTAATTTTTTCAATTTAGCCCCCGATTTTTCTCAATTAAGCCCTTAAAGTGTGGTGCCTCTTGCAAATTGGTCCCTGGATGTGAATTTTGACAATTTAACCCCTAATTGACCACAAAACATGAATTTTCTTGTAATTTTACCCCTGATTTCAATCAATTAACATGGTAAAAATTAAATTTGGTCTCTTAAAATTTTAATATTCTCAATTAAGCCCAAATGGCCCATGATTAAATCAAATTGGCTTATTAAAAATTTAATTATGTCCTTGAACTTAATTTTTCACCAATTAAGCCCCAAATAAAATTAATTTAACCCATTTAAAGTATAATTAAATCCTTGCACTTAATTAAATCCTTCAATTGAACCCAAATTAATTCTTAAACATAATTAAAATTTAATTTGGCCCATGATTAAATCAAATTGGTCTATTAAAAATTTAATTATATTCTTGGACTTAATTTTTCACTAATTAAGTTTCAAATAAAATTAATTTGATCTATTTAAAGTATAATTAAGTCTTTGCACTTAATTAAATCCTTCAATTGAATTCAAATGAATTCTTAAATATAATTAAAATATAATTTAGCCCATGATTAAATCAAATTGACCTATTAAAAATTTAATTATATCATTGAACTTTATTTTTATGCAAATTCATCCAATAATCATTTAATTTGACTTTAAATTTATATTTTTTATCTATTCTTAGGCATATGAGGTATAATTAAGTCTTAAAGTTTTTTAAAAAATTACAGCTTGATTTTCCTGCTTGCTTTCTCCAAGTTGTCAATCATTATTTTATTTTTTATTTTTTATTTTGAAAAATAAATTAATTTTTAAAAAATAACCTAGAATTGGATTATGACACCAAAAAAAATAGAAAAAGAAAAAAAAATAAAAAATAAGTTGTTACATATTTCCAATATATACACACCGCCTCATTAAAAAGCTCTCGTTGAGAGAAATGAAATGCCATGATAGAAAGTCGCGTTCCCCCGCTGTAGCTTGTTACAAACACAAAAAAATACAATAAAAATCCTACTACATCAAGTTACTATCACTATTTATTCTAATTCACTTTATTTATTTTAATTTTAATTTTAATTTCTAAACTCTTAATTATTTTATAAAAATATTATTTTATTTTATTTCACCAAATCAAAAATCAACTTAAACATCAAAATTTTCATAAGACATCACGACAACCTAATAGCCACTTTCAGCTGCCGTGACTGTATTTGCCTTGCAGGCTGCACGATCTCCAATTTCCTTATTTGGAAACCCTAAAAACAAGGAAAGGAAATCACTTTTTTCCCCCTATGCCTTATGTTTTGCATTGTCCTTTTTCATTGGTGACACGTGGTGTCAAGTCCAAAATGCTTCGTTAAATGACAAGGATGTCCTCGCCCAACAAAAGGAGCATGGAATTTCTGCAGGGGTGCGAAAGGAAAACAACAGGGTAGGAGGTATGCTCTATAGACTAAAAAAATTAATGATGTTTAGTCGAATGTTAATTAAACGTGTTGAGTTCAATATACTGTATCAATAGTTATATCCTAAGAATAATGTTTTAAAACAAAATCAATATAACAAGTCAGTACGAGGAATGTGTTCTTAAGATCATCATGGAAATTTTTAGTCTTAATTAATATGTATATTAGCGGCTCAACCACTCATCATTATTGGTCATTTATTATATAAACAATAAAGCTATCGTGTATATAATAATTTGTCATGTAGATAAAGAAAAAAAATTATAGTTGAAAAAAAAGAAGATTTTTTGAATAATTAAAAGAGTTGGATCTCTTCTCCATTATTAGGGTTTAAATAAGATTAAAAGAAACATTTTAGAAATTAATATTTTAAAATATCTTATTAAGAAAACTCTATAACCTTTTCTAATAAGTTGTTGCATAATAAAAATTTAGCCATGCTTGTTAATTTGGTTTACTAAAAGGCAAGTCACTAGTAGAATAATCAATATATTTATAAATAAAAAACTATATTCATCCGGAATAATATAATTTGATATTTAAATTTAAATAACCAATGATATATAATAGAGTATCATCAAGCCAAATTTATCAAGTTTAGCTAATAATACTATTTTGTATAATTTATGTCTAAATAAAAGTATTTAAAATAGAACATAATTTATTAACAAATACTAATAGAGCTAAGAAATCAATTGTTCATTTTATGATGTATTTATTCACACAAAATTATATTGTGGATTTCGTATAATGCTTCTTCTTCTTCTTTTTTCATTTTTAGTTATGTAGTTTTCTTTATCCTTACACATTGATTTTATTTAAAATTTGCCTTGTTGTTTTATTTTAATGTGCTTGATGTTTGGTTCTCGTGAAGTCATAAAAGTTCTCATCAATGGGATGGCACTCAATTTCACAAAAAAACATTTTGTTTTTATTTTTCAAATGATTGAAAATAAAGAAACTATAATTAAAAATATGGAAACAAATATAGTCATTTTTTTCCTTAAAAGAAAGGAGAAAAAATCAGGCATGGAGACCGAGGAGAGGAGAGAGAAAAAAACAAGAAGAATGGGTCATTATATAGCATGAAGTATATTTGCTTTATTAAATCATTTTAGTTTTCAATACTATAATAATTGATTTTTTAAATAAAATTTAAAATTCTTTTCAAATCTCATTCCACATTGACAATAAATCATCTCTTAATTACTCAAATATCTTCATATAGTTTATTTTATATCTAATATTAGTCTATTTGTTATCATTGATTAGAACAACATGTGGTTAAAAACTAAGTATAACATTTCTTATATAAGATAACATAATAATCTCAAATCTAAGAATCACTTGCCTAACTATCGCATGAGCTTTTCTATAGACATAGGTGATCTCTTTTTATAGCATTATCTTACAGGTCAGTATAGTATGCATATATCTAACAAGTACATGTATGTTAATTTCAAGTATTCCTCTTATCGTAGTTTATAGAGCAATTGCTTTATTTTATTAAAAAAAATAAGCATATTATGCATTAGTCTTAATAATTCTAGTTAATATATAGTCATAATAGAATATTGATCAAGAATATTTAGAAATAATATTTTGAGGCAACAAAAATCTCATAATTATAACTTTATAATTTTCTAAGCAAAGCATTTTTATTCCACAAACTTTATCTTTATACTAGATTCATTAATCAAATATAAATAAATATTAATAATAAAGAAAGCCTTTATTCATAATAAATAATTATACTTTCACTAACATAAGTCATATTAAAGCTTCATCACCACTATGTGATGCTATACAAGAAAGCTCTTGTCAAAATGATTCTAATAGCAGCAAGAAAGACTTTCATCAGAGCTCGAAGAAAGTTGCACATGCCTTCCCAATATGTCAACTTTGCTCTTTATTTAATTCAATATCTAATTCTCTCATAACTTGTTAATTTAATCTTGAATTTCATCCCATGAGAGCCCATTTAAGGCTCAACAAAGAAGGGAGAATGAAAATGAAAGGAAAGAGATAAATGGCCTAACCATGTTAGTTCATCTTGCGTGATTAATGTTTATAATCTAAGTCATGAGTTGGTGGGTTAGCTTGGGTTTACTTGATTCGATCAAATATTCATAGTCTCAATATTTTTTTTAAAAAATATATATTTTTAATTATTATTTTTTAAAGCGAAACTATATTTTTATTGGTTTTTTAGGTTGTATTTAGATTTGTCAAGTCTATGAGGTTACGTCAAGCCATTTCTTACATGATTTAATTTTAAGTTCAGGCTAGGTAAAGGGTTATACTAGAGGTTTCAAGGTTAAACCTATAAGGTCTAGTATAATAAAATTATCAAAAACTTTCTCATGGCCTAGATATTTTTTAAAAAGTTCAAATAAAAATCACTTAATTTTTTTTTTGTCAAATCATATTTCAACCCAATCAACCTAGTATGTTATGAATTTACATCTATTTTTTCTATAAAACAATTATATTTGGTGGGTTAGTTTGAGTCTATCCGAGTCAATCTAATATGCATAACCTTAATATTTTTTTTAAATAATATCTTTAATTATTATTTTTTTAAGTGAAACCATATTTTTATTGGTTTTCTAGGTTGCATTTAGATCTGTTCTACAAGGTTACATCAAACTATCTCTTATATAATTTAATTTTATCTTTTATATAATTTAATTTTAAGTTTGGGCTAGGCAAAGGGTTATGTTAGAGGTTTTAAGGTTAACCCATAGAGTTTAGTTTAATAAAACTATTAAAAAATTTCTCATGGCCTAGATATTTTGTAAAAAATTCAAATAAATATCACTTACTTTTATTTTTCTTTGTCAAATCATTCTTTGTCAAATCATGTTTAAACTAAATCAACTTGGTATATTATGAATTTACATTTATTTTTTTAATAAAATAATTATACTCATAATATTATTAATATCTCAAATTCATTCAAACAGTTAAAAGTCAAAACAGTTTAAAACTTAATATATACTAAATGAAATAATAATTATATGTATAAAAAATTATATGATCTCAAATCTTTATATATATATATAATATAAAATTTGATAATGAATGCTGTAACTTTATGAATTTTTAGTTTATTTTTAATGTAGATATTACAATTTGTATAAAGATAAAAATTATACATTTGTTTATTGCAAGTGGGTACATTATTCACCAATTTAATTAAGAGTATAATTGGAGACTATTATTGTTTTTTATTCCCCACGCAAAACATGATTACTCAAAATGTGATTGGGAGTGAGCTGGTCCTTCTTACGGACAATGACAGCCTTCTGTTTCTTTAGCACCCACTCCGAAACCTTAAAAAAGCCACTTTGGGACATTGGGGGACACAATGGCCATTCCATAAAAATAAAGGACAGGTTTCCACTTCCCCAGGAGGTTTATTTATACATTTCTTCTTCTCTCTCAAAAAAAAAAAAACCAATTATAAAATAAAATTCCCGAAATAGGAACTACGGTATACGTATCCGTATACCACACGCGTCAACGATCTATACGTTAGACGGCTCTATTTATTTTTTTAAAGTCTCTCAGCTTCTAACAGGACCACCTGACCCAAAAAACGGAAAAAACCACTAGCTGTTTATGCACAAGACCAGTGGTTTTTTTAGGTTTTAAGAATGTGAACTTCCTAAAATACACTTGCCTTATATAGCTTCTTTGATGATGTACCCTCCTCGCCCAAGAGCGACGTCTCTGAAACCTCACCTTGTCTCCATTAACACCCTCTCTTTTTGAAGTAAGCTTTTTTCTCTCTCTCTCTCCCTCTCTTTTTTTCCCTTCTCCTTTCTTCAAAGTTTTTTTTTCCGCTTAATTAATTTTTCTATCAAAACACACATAACAAAAATATGATGGATCACCATCTCTTCCTTGTTTTTTGTTGTTGATTATTGTCTTATGACTTTACTATTAGGGTTCTTTGGAAGAGAAAAAAATGGGGAGGGGGAAGATAGAGATAAGAAGGATTGATAATTCGACAAGCAGGCAAGTGACCTTCTCAAAGAGGAGGAGTGGGTTGTTGAAGAAAGCCAAGGAGCTGGCGATCCTTTGTGACGCAGAAGTTGGAGTCATGATCTTCTCTAGCACCGGCAAGCTCTATGATTTCTCTAGCACCAGGTCAATTTTTAAGATCTCTTTGATATATTCTTGTAGTTTCCTCTTTCACTTTTATCAATATCATCATCATCATCTCTTCAATATTATCTACATCATGATCTTATACTATGTATATTAATGTTGTTATTATTTTTTTTCGCTATAATGCAATGCTTTTATCATCATCTGTACCTTTGATTTGAGTGCTTGATCAAGTTAGCTTCTTATGGTTGTGATTTTATGAAGTTGTTTGACGTATTGATCCAGAAGTTTTGTTGGTAGCTATCATCATGCAACTTGTGATGTGTGCAATAATAGGGCCTCTTTTGTTTTCTCTTGAAGGTTTTTTTTTTTTTCTATTTTCAATGTAAGTGTTCGAGCATAAGAGATGTTAATGTTGCTTAAATAGAGCACCACACAGCAGCTAGCACTAGAAATTTGAAAATGTTTTTAGTTGGAAGTTTCATCCAAGATATAATTAACGATCCCCTTCGTATCAAGGGTTTTAGAGTCGGCATTAATTGCTGTATTTTCCCTGGAGACAGATCAATACAACTCTTCCCGTGGCAAAAAAATAAAAACTCACCGTGTTGTTGCATTTTTAGGACGCTTTTAAGTTCAAATCCGAGTTCTTAATTATGAGGAAGCTGAGTCTTCTTAATTTTAGGTTTTTCTTCTGGGGATTTGCTAAGTTTCCACAAGTCCTATTCTTGGATGTGCATGATCATCTATAAATGTATAAAGCAGAAAACTTTCTTTGCTCACAAATGTAGTAAAACTTTATAGCCCTAAATTGGTTTCCTCGCAATTACATCAGTTTTTTCGATATTAAAAATTAATTAGTTAAACTAGCGACTCACGTTTTCCAACTAACCCTACGTTCTCCATTTGTTGATCGAGCAAATTAATACCTGCCTATTTAAGCTTTTCTCATAGTGAAAAGAGCATATATATATATATATAACTTAAATTAGGTTAGCTCCCTCGTTGAGGAGACAAATAACTGGGGCTGATTATTACAAGTGGGTGTTGGTTCGGGCACTAAGCGTAAACTTTGGAGAGATTCGGATTAGGTTTATGTATGTTTTAGAGTTTGGTTGGACCACTTATTAGCTAGCCAGTCTTCTTAGAGAACCAGCACTCATCATGGTTTAGAACTAGTTATGAAATAACGGTAGATCAGATGGACTTGTGATCCAAATGATGAGGAAATTTCGCCAGACCTCACACAAAAGATTCTATTTTACAGAATAAAAGCAGAATTAAGAACACCATATATATTACGCTGGTTCATTTAGGATTTACGTAACTGTAATCTGGATATACAAGTGATGTGGTCTCGAATGAAATAGCTTTCGATCGACGATGTAAATATATATTCACAATATATATATATATAGTTCTAGCAGATCGAGTTGACAATTTAGCTGGAATAAATGGTGACTAATTTGCATGGTTAGCTGATGCTCTCCCATTTGAGAAATTAAATCGTCCTTTCTCTAGGTCGAGTAAGGAAATTAGCTAGGCCGAATTAAAGCTGTATGTATGCATGGGTTTGCCACCCTTGGAATGTTAAACTAGTTTAAACTCTTAATAAACACACATTAAAGGAGAAGTTGTGTTGTAAGTGAAAGAGATTCGCCTTGAGTTAATAAGGGGCATATGAAATATCCCAAATAACTATTAACTAGAATGAGTAAAATGATATATAAATAATTATAAATGGATACACGGTTTAAACTTTTAATAAATTCAAACAGTATCACACACACTCTTCAATAAAGATTTCCCAGCCTCACCAGAATTAATACAATGTAGAGAGATAGAGATCTGATTAATTAATAATGGTAAGAAAGGTACGTTGCCTAAAAAATTTGAGTAGGGAAGCGGTCAGGTGGTATTTATTGTAATATCTAAGTAATTGAGAATAGTGGAATCCTTTATACACACAAACGCTATATTCCTAATAATCTAGCGTGAGAGGTCGATAAAAACTGAAGGGTGGCAGAATTGATTCAGTCGATACAAATTAGTTTTAGAAGCCAGGTTTAGCTGTACAAAAAACACTAAAATGTCATGCTGAATCTTTCATCTGCATGAATGATATATATTTTCATCCACAAAGCTCAGTAATATATATCAATGGATAGATCAATCCAAGGAAAAAACACGCGCAAATGAATCCCAATATTGCAAGAATATTGGTAGCCTAAATATATAAATCTAACTAGTGTTGGCTAAAACCCCTAATGATATTGCAAATGGACACCTAGCTTATAAAAGCTTCATATAAAGTACTAAGCATTAGTATTAGTTAACAAACATCAATTATACATTTCTTAATTAATTCATAGTAAAGTTGCAGTCTCCGACTGGTATGGGCAATGCATGAACCTTCCCTCCATTGTCTTTCTTTAATTACCGAGGACTGGAGTTTAAGTGCTCGTGCTTTTACCATCAAAAAGAAAAAAAATTAAAAATATTCAAATTAAATATTTTTTGATGAGTTTTGATAGTTTTGATATGTTATTAGAAAAAAGCATCTCTTCTTCTTTATTTATTCTTTCATCCGCCTTTCTTTCAACTAGCAGTGAGCTTTTAACATTTTCCTTGACGAGAACACTCTTAGTAGATTTCACTCCTTGTTAGATAGATTTTTTGGGTTGAAAATAAATTTTAAAAAATAAAAAAATATTAATTTAATATATTTTAAAATAAAAAACACTTTAAAAAATAACCACCATTAAAATTTTAAATGTTAGCTATATATACGGTCCAACTTCTAAGTCATATAATGTTTGTGAAATGTTTAGTAACTCTATGTATTATAGCACATGGCTTTCTAATTAAGAGGATAAAGCCACTTATATATCTTTATGTTTTTCGGTCATGTTAAATCATATATTCTTTAATATATAAATATTTTAAAACTAAAAATATTTTTGTATGCTATTTTTTGCATAAACCTTTTTAGTGTTTTACATTGTTTTTAACCTAAAACAATTTAAAACTCTTAACTAACCTTCTTCTTTCTTTCTTTTTTCTTTCTTTTCTTAATTAAAGTTCATTATAAATAATGATTAAACTAAAATTATAATTAATATTCTTAAAACAGATTAAGATGTGATTAAGGAATAGTTGAAATACGTACATGTGGATAAATTGACAAATTGTTTATATGCTCTTCTTGTATTCTAGCTAGGAAAATAAGAGAGTGATGATAAGTCAACATATGACCTAACTTGCAACTTATTAATTACATGGATTTAAAAGCATCATACGCAATGCAATATTAACTTTACGTTGATATATGTGTTTTATAGCAGAATTAAAATATACAACCAACTTCATTGCATCATCAAAGTACAATGTACCTTCCAATCTTTCATGCTACGTACAAATTGCCTTGATAATCGATCACTTTAAAGTAGACACAAAGAACAGGCTTGTGTGAAAATGTGTGAGTGTGTTAATTAGCTTGTTTAAGCCTTGTCAACTCTTGATTTTAATCCTATATTCAAAAACTTTAAATTAAAGATAAAACTGGATCAAGGCTTGGCATGATGGTGAAATGATGCATTTAAATCTAAATCATAAATTAAGGATATAATTATAGAACCGTTGAGAGAGAGAGATTAGGATACGAAGATAGGCACATGCATGCATCCATAGATTTAATAAAATTCGCAAGATATATAAATGCAATCAAAACATATTCTGAACGACACCAACGTCAGGGAGATCCTGAGTGAGTTCCAACTTGGAATCTCAAAAATCCTTAATATTAATTAACGACGAACTCTTTTCCTTCCGCCTTTCATCTGTTGAATTTTCTTGGGGTTCTGTCAACAATGAGCAATTCTTTAGAAATCAATAGTGGAGAATCATAATGTATTGCAGCATGCCATCTAATTAGCCATTGATTTCCCTTGAATGCAGCACAATATCAATATACAGATGCTACTGATCATGTGAAGAATAATTAATCGTTACGCTGGTGGGCCACAAACAGAGAGATTAGGTTATAATAATTAATGGATCGTAATTTGTTCAGCTACGTGCATTAGATTGTGAAATTGCAAAATATTCCACTATATCTGAGCTATCAATGATTTACATATACTTCAAATTTCTTTTGGATCCAGTATGTATATATCTGCCTCGCTACTTTTCTTTTTTCTTTGCCACTTTTGAATCCATTTTTTGGTTGAGCGAGGAGGACGATAGCGTGTTGCGATTTACTAATCCCCAGCTACGTACAAGTGCTGTATTAGTAGTCGACACGCTACTTAATCCCCTTGTTAATGTTTTCTCAACATGCTTATTTTCCCTTCCTCAAGAATAACGATTAAAACAACAAATCTACTTAGGGTCAAAACCCACTAAACCAGTAGGCCAACAGCTAGCTATGACCTAAGGTGGAACGATACCTTTTTAAAGGGAGACCAAACCAACAAAGCCTAGAAGCAAAATACTAGCTAGTTAGAGTTTTTTTAAGGTAGAATTGTATAATTATTAATTTTAATTGTAATATTTATGAAAGTAATTGAAATTATATATTTATATTAATAAAAAATTAACAGAAAATTTAATTATTAGTTATTAATTACAATATTTATAAAATTAATTAAAATACAAGCTAACTTGAATATTTATATTAATAAAAAAATTGTAGATAATATGATACAAATACATTATGTAAGAGTTAAATTTAGTAGCCTATAAACTCTAGGCAAAAGTTCAGTTTCAATGCAAAAGAACTCCCCTGTAGAAATGTAGTTCTTGACGTGCAGCGGCAGAGCCGCGACATTAAATTTGAAAGAGCCAAATTAGAAACAAAACTTTAGAAGGGGTAAAAGTTAAAACTTGCTAATTTTAGGGTTATAATTTATAATTATTCAAGGGAGGAGGGGGGGATAATATTTGCAACTTCCTAACATTGTTGGCACAGAAAGATAACAAAAGTTATTACAAGGTAAAACTCTTAAAAAAATAAAATAATTATAAGACATCTAAAATATTTAATCTTTATTTATTCAATTATCTTTCAAGCTAATTTTAGAATAATTTTGTAATAATAAAATCAATGCACCAATTATCATATAATATAATTGTAATTCATTTGTTATTCCAATGCTCTTCAAATTAAAAAAATAAATAAAGAACATTTATCCCTGACATGGCTGACAAAAAAAAATAACAAAAGTTATTACAAGCCAAAACTCTTAATAAAAAAATAACATAATTTTAAGACACCTAAAATATTTAATCTTTATTTATTCAAGTCTCGTTCCAAGCTAATTTTAGAATAGCTTTTTCATAATAAAACCAACCAACACAAAACATTAAACATGTAAAAATCAATGCATAAATTGTCATACAATACAATTGTAATTCACTAGTTATTCTAAATGCTCTTTAAATTATATATATATAAACACATGACATTTATCCCTGACATGGTTGGCAAAGAAAGATAACAAAAGTTATTTTATGCCAAAACTCTTTAAAAAAAATAATATAATTATAAAATACCTAAATTATTTAATTTTTATCATTTAAGTCTCATTCCAAACTAATTTTAGAGCAGTTTTGTGATAATAAAATCAACCAACCAGCAAAAAGCATTAAAATTGCATAGACCAATGCTTCAATTGTCATACAATACAATTGTAATTCACTAGTTATTCTAAATACTCTTCAAACTTTCTTTTTTTTTAAAAAAAAAAAACAGAGAACATTTGTCCCTAACATGGTTAGCAAAGAAAGATAACAAAATTTATAACAAGTCAAAACTCTTAAAAAAATAATATAATTATAAGACATTTAATCTTTATTCATTTAAATCTCGTTCCAAGCTAATTTTAGTGTAGCTTTGAGATAATAAAACCAACTAGCAAAAAACATTAAAATTGCAAATATTAATACACCAATTATCATACAATACAATTGTAATTCAATGGTTATTTCAAATGCTCTTCAAACTTAAAATAAAAAAATAAAAAAAACAAACAGATGACATTTATCCCTAACATGGTTGGAAAGAAAGATAATAAAAGCTATTACAAGCTAAAACTCTTTTAAAAAAAAATAACATAATTATAAGATACCTAAAATATTTAATCTTTATTCATTCAAGTCCCGTTCCAAGCTAATTTTAGAGCAATTTTATGATAATAAAACCAACCAGCAAAAAGCATTAAAGCTACAAAGATCATTGCAACAATTATCATACAATACAATTGTAATTCACTAGTTATTTCAATGCTCTTTAAATTTTTTTTTTAAAAAAAAACATAGAATATTTATCCCTGATATGGTTGGAATAGAAAGATAACAAAAGTTATTACCAGTCAAAACTCTTCGAAAAAAATAACATAATTATAAGATACCTAAAATATTTACTCGTTTCAAGTTAATTTTAAAACAGTTTTTTGATAATAAAACCAACCAATAAAAGGTATTAAAGCTATAAAGATCAATGCAACAATTGTAATTCACTAGTTACTCGAATGTTCTTCAAATTGAAAAAAAACAAAAACAAAGAACATTTATCCTTGACATGGTTGGCAAAAAAAGATAACAAAAGTTATTATAAGCCAAAACTCTTAAAAGAAAAAAGAAAATAACATAATTACAAGACACCTAAAATATTTATTTTTTATTCATTCAAGTCTTGTTTCATGCTAATTTTAGAATAGTTTTTTGATAATAAAACCAACCAACAAAAGGCATTAAAACTGCAACCGATCAATGTACTAATTGTTATAATAAAATCAACCAACAAAAAGCATTAAAGCTACAAAAATCAATGCATTAATTGTCATAATAAAATCAACCAGCAAAAAACATTAAAGCTGCAAAAACTAATGCACCAGTTGTCATACAATACAATTGTAATTCAATAGTTATTTCAAGATGCTCTTCAAATTTATTGATTTTTTTTTAAAAAAAGGAGCATTTGTCCCTAACTAGTTAGCAAAAAAAAATAACAAAAGTTATTATAAGTCAAAACTCTTAAAAAAAATAACATAATTATAAGTTATCTAAAATATTTAATCTTTATTCACTCAAGTCTTATTCCAATCTAATTTTAGAGCAATTTTATGATAATAAAACCAACTAGTAAAAAATATTAAAATTGTAAGATAAAAAGTATTAAAATTGTTAAGATCACTGAACTAGTTATCCTACAATACAATTGTAATTCATTAATAATTTCAAATGCTCTTCCCCTACCTGACCTTACCATTCAATATTTCTTGGTCCTTTATTAGTCAAACTACCCGGGAGCTATGCTTAATGTGAATAAAATCACTTAGCCATGCTTTTTAATTAAAAAAACAAAATAGCCAAAATCCATGTCACTCAACAAAAAGAAAGTAGTGTTAATCCAAATCAACACAAAATACCTTGTAAAAGATCTCTTCTAAATTACGTGTATAACTATCAAAATGCTATTACAAAATTTTATACTGAAAATAAAAACATTTTAATAGTATTGTGTTAGAAATATCAGAAAAGTCTATAATACTATTGAATAATGAAAACTAAAAATAAAAAATAAAATACAATTCATAAACTAAAACAAGAAGAAATAAAAATGAGTAAATAAAATATTTATTTTCTTATGAGAAGCTCTTACATTATTTTTTTTAATTTGAAAAAATATTATCCTCGAGTTTAAACTGTTTTTAAAGCAAAACCTGCTCAACCAAAATTCATCATACATCATGAAAACATGCAACATAACACTTTTTAAACAAAGTCTTATTAGTCTGAAACCATCCAACTCCGGTTTCAAACTCCATCATGAACACACAAGGGTATGTAAACTCTAACCATGATAATTAAACCATACACAACAAAAATACAGTGAAAAGCAAAGAATAATAAAGTTTGTTATAAACTAAAACCTTCATCGACTAATAAAATTTATTGTAAGTCAAAACTCATAAAAATAAAAAATATTATCAGATCTAAAATATTTAATTTTTATTT
The DNA here is from genome assembly GCA_015708895.1 of Populus ilicifolia. NCBI lineage: Eukaryota > Viridiplantae > Streptophyta > Magnoliopsida > Malpighiales > Salicaceae > Populus > Populus ilicifolia. The sequence continues at coordinate 103,109 of SRLM01000742.1, forward strand.
ATAAAAAATTTATTATAATTTTTTATATTGAAAAACTAGAAAACCTTAATATGACCAAATATGAAATTAAAAATAATTTCATTTTAACAGAAGAAATAAAATTTCTAAACTAAAAAAATAGCATCAGTTATGTAGAAGTTTCAAGTCAACATAATCCATTCCATTCATCTTTCGTGAAAACACATGTAGCGTGCTAGACTGTCAATATCTCATGTTACCTGTAGTGAAAAAGAAGTTAATAAACTCTAGAAGCAACCTCTCTTTCCTAGAAATGATTTGAACTAGCCACCATCAATTTTCCATGTTTTTTCTAATAGAAAATATTCATAATAAATGTCAATATTGGTTTGTCAAATCTCCAAATCTTGAGTTTTTCATCTCCAAATACCTCATGTAAACTTCATTTAATTCATAACAGTTTGATTTAATTTATAATCAATTCCCTTATATTTTTCTACAAGTTCATGGACTTCTTTCAACCGTATCATTCCCAGGGTAGTTTCATTTTGATTGTTCATTTATTTGCAACTAAAAAATATTTTATCATGTTAATATTTTTATACGGTGATCCTATCAAAACACTACATTAATTGAAATTTGTTCAATCAAAACATGCTTATCCCTCAGTTGAAATGAAATATGAAGAAAAATTATTATGATAGAAGAAAAATCATAGATACATGCACAAAATATTCTACATTTTCAATACATATTCAATTTGAAGAAATATCACAAAGTTGTATCATACGATTCATCATTGTTTGGGTCAAGAGCAAAGCCTCGACTAAACTAGTAAAGTGTTCCACTAAAAAACAATAAAGGTCACATAATTCGACAACTATGCTATCATAATAATGATGAAGTCTTTGATAATGATTGGTATAGTATCGACCCAATTTCCTTGTCTTTGTTCTAGTTTTGCAAATTTAGTTCCCCTTGAGAAAAACATTTTCAACCTCTTTGGAAATGGGGAAAATCTGAAAACATTCCATTATGAACTATTACTCCAAAGCATGGCCTTCCACTTATTAGTGAACTTTATACCTGCACAGTCATGAAATCGACTTAACTCAAGGAAGTACTTAATCACAACCCTCGATTCCTTCTACTTGCTTCCAACCAACAAAGATGAAAAAAAAGCATTCATAGTTAGTGCTTTGAAAATACGCACCATACCATAATCGTTCGGGAAAAATGGAAAACACAACAAGCATGACCATTGAAAAGCTTGCAAATTCTAAACTTCGATGACCTACCAACTCATCGACTCTATAACACTGTTGCTCAAGTCAAAATTATCAAAACGCAAAACATCTTTGGTACAAATAAAGACGTTGTTTTGGCGAGTTTTCTTGGTCAAGATTCTCAAATTTATTCGACAGAAACAAAAGGAGAAGAGGCAATTGGTTTCCCAAAACCATCTGATGAATCAGACATCACTGATTTTGGGTATGAGCTAGGAATAAACTGCAAATCTAGAGCTAGGAAAACACATAGATACTACAGTGTAACTCATCTGTAGGATGGGACCTAAAAACATCATACTCATCCAAGAACCATGATCAGATGCAGTCACAACCGCCAATAACATTTGATAGGAAAAGAAAGCAAAAAAAGAATTAAAGGGTACACGCACCTTTGCATGAGATCACACCATTTCTCATGATTGGCTTCTCTGCATGTTCCTGTCATTAGGAAAACTGGAAGATATAACAGCACGTTATAGGGCATGAAAAACAAATTGAGCATTCAAGGTTTTGTGAAAACTACGTTGTACCCCAGATGCTAGTAGGCCCTTTGTTTACTCAAGTGAAAGTTCATACATAATGCATGGTAAAACTGTTACAACTGTAAAATCAATGCATAATTTATTAGAGATTTGTCCAGCCATCTCTTTTTTATTTCACCTGATAAAAAAATGCAGTTTGCTACATGCTGTGTGCAAAATGAAAATTTCCAATTAAAATGCAATACAGACAAGGGAAAACAAAGCATCAAACTGGGGTTTAAGTTCCTTTCACTAATATCAATAGAAAACTCGAATTTACAAGCATACTTTTTTGCTAACAAACAAATAAGTAGGGCTAATGTAACATATTCAATGTGTTTGTGAGAAGTTTCTGATAGCAGAAATCAAATATCAGGTTTAGATACTGAAAATATATAGTAGACAGCTGCTCATTCTCCTTTAGTAGATAATATTAACACAGCATCAACAACTAGGATATCGACAAGAGATTGCTGTGATTTGCTCATCCTTCCTTTGGAGGCTATTTGACTTCTTTATTAAGTAATCTCATCCTCTAATCCAATCTAATTTAATTCTGTTTATTTATCGAACCTCAAGTTTCCTTCCTGTCTCTCATCCACTCTTGGTTTGGTCTTGGACTTAATTGAAGGACTATTACAGATCCGAGATGACATGCTTTTAGTTGCACCAATGTATCAATAGAATCTAACAAACAAGATGAGATTACAGATTACAACGTTTATCTTGGTTTTGGGGTGGGTGGGTGGCTGTAATCCATGGATTTGCTCTACTTGAAACTGTTAAGACCTCGTCGAAAATCATGTCAGTCTCATATAGAGTGGTTTATCAACACCAAAAACCAATTCATACAACTTCAGATTGCTGGAAAGTATATTAGAGAGGTTGACCAGAAGGTTTTTGTAAGATCTCAATCACCCTAATGAAGACATGCCAAGGGGAAGCAATATACAGAACTCAAATAATTTCGTTTTCACAACAAATGGCTACAAAATTGTCAGGAAGGGATAAGTACTCTAAATGAAGGTCCAGATACATAGCTATGCAGCATTTAAGAACAAAGCTTCATTTTACTAATTTGGATAAAGCTCACGAATAACCTTTAGCAGTATTCAAATATTGCTATTTTACTATGGAAGCAACAAAAATCCAAAACCTTATGCATCTGCACAGAGGAGTGAAAGCTGTTCACTATTTAGTAGTTTGGAAGGTGTCCCTTCTTCCTGTGAATGGAGAGAGTCAACAATTCAAGTTAAAAACTTGGGAGTCTATCTGCTGTTAATGAGTGTAAGAACATCATAGTTGCACATTTTCAGATGTCAGTTACTCGCCATTTTCCAACATCTATCTCCTTTCATCTCTCCTTAGAATTGCCTTGGTCTAGCCCTAAATCTCACACCAGGCCTTATAAATTTTATTGAACCAACAATCCACATAATTTAAAATCCTAAAGATGCCGCCGCAGCTTTTCTAAGTACTGAAGACAAGACCATAAAATTATGGATTTTCACCTAATTAAAATGCAAAATATTAGAATTCATATTATAAAATTTTCAAACATAGCAAGTCCATGCCTTCTGCACAATCATACAACAAATGATTGCAAGTAGTTTGTTATACACATTTCATCGTACACAGTTCTTGACAGTGTCAGACAAAGAAAAATAATGAAGAGGGAAGAGAGTACAATAGAAAGTGGCTTCCTTTTTCCACCCCATAAAAGAATGGATGGTTAAAACTGACGTGAGATCTATCAACATCAAACCCTGCATCAAATAAAACAAGGATTGGAAACTTATCTTGAGATGGTGCTCCAATTGCTATCCACTTGCAGACTAGATTTTCTTTATGGATATTCCACTGGCAGATTAAACTCCTATAGCCAGGACAACTCAAATGACTTCTTCCACACATGAATGATATAGTTTAAATGTGTCCATTCTGCTTCGTTGAGAAATTATCCTTGTGGTGATTCCATACATTTTGTTCTTAAATGTTATCAGAAAGCATTAACATTAAACACGGCACCCATCCCTGATGCAATATAAATCTTCTCTTGCAGCATGAAATCAGTCATTGAACGATACAACAAATCCAAAGAGGAGCATCATCAAATGGGCAACCCAACCTCAGAACTCAAGGTATTTCTGTACGCAGTGTTCATTAGATTTTACAGCTTTTGATTTGCCTTATTTTTGCCACATTTATACATAACATTTGGGCATGCATTAAAAAGAATATGAAGATCTTGATTGACTACTACTACTTCAGAGAAACAGCTTACACATCTCTAGTTTTTCAACATTGCATTTTCGCCAAAAATAGCTTCAAATACAATCATCATGTTGAACTTTGCTTTTGCTACTTTAAACAATGCTATTACCAACAGGAGCAACAAATACAGCTCTTTTCTTTTCTTTCTTGTTTACAATAAAAGATACTGTATTTAACAATTTTGTATTTCAGCTAAAAGTCTGCACCTATTGTGCAAGCTATATACTTACAAGCACAGCATTATGACATCGAAGGGTTGAGATATTTTGTTTCACAAAAGGAGTTAATAAAGCATGAAAATCTTAATGTTTCCGGTAATTTGTCTTAAATAACATGGGCAATCTAACTAAAGAAAGTATCAGGGATAATGAGGCTATAAAGAATGGAACTGCCACATCTAGGACTTGGCCTTTGATAGGACTGCAAAGAGGCAAAGAGCCCTTTGAACATGAAAGTTAAAAAAATGTCGCAAATTACAAAACCAGTATAGTTCCCAGTTCTACTATTGCTGAAGGAAATAACATATCATTTTTTTAGTCCAAAATGATTTAGGGATGCCGAACAGAAACCAATTATATTCTCAACAGGATTCTGATATTTTAGCACATGATAAAAAATAAAAAATAAAAAGGACAATGACAATGGGAATGGGAATGCCTGGTGTTCGCTGCATGAATAGAGTATCTCCTATAGATATCCTCAAAGTTAACTATAGATATCCTCAAAGTTAAAAGCAACACGAAAATGAAATGCCAAAATTGTGCAACAAAATCAACAAATATTGAAGTTCAGTTCATACCAATGAAGAGTACTTCATTAAGTTCAAAGTATTGACAGGAAATCAGCCTTGTATTATCTGTTATAGATTAGCAGGATAAATACACATATATAGGGCAACATTCATGTATTCAGGCTTAGGCAAAGCATGAAACAACTGATTAAATAAATATAATCACCTGAATAAATAAATATGTATTATGTCAAAAATTATCAAAAAGCATATGAACTCAACACAGCCAAGCCTTAAAAATTGGGGGAGAGCCACATGGATATCAGAGGGGGGATGGTAATCAGACACGGAAAAGAAAAAACATGGTGTAATAAATAATAACCATTACATTGAGATCAGAGAGTGGCTTCTCAGCCTTGAAAAGGATAGATTTTTTTTTTATCTATTTCTCTTCAGATGTGTTCTCATAACAATAGAAGCCAATTACCCTTCATTTTGGTGAACGCATGTTGACCACATAAGTAAGCAATTCCACTAAATTGCACATTATATTTGCTAGTTCTGGCAAAGGGAGACGGCAATGTTGAGACAGCAACTGCAAAACTTGCAAGAAAATCATCGGTATGATCCATTCCCTTTGACCAATGTTGTTTTTATATGAGATATATGAACATAAAGTGTGACATCAGAGTAATTGCAACAGACTAAATATGAAAAACTGAAACTTCTGATGGAGCATACTATTATTTAAGGTCAGATGCTTGCAGGTATCACTAGTGTCCATGTGATCATTAACATTTTAGACACAAAAGATTCATTTGTGCCACCCTGGAAAAGTTCATCTCAGTCACCTGAAAAGAATGTCAACATTGTGCATCAGGAGCAAAGGGGGGCACAAGAAGGCATCAGCCACACATCCTCTCCTAAACATATTCAAGTAGTGCTGGTCTTGTTTAGGACGCCCAGAAATTTTATTAGTGTTGAGCGAGTAATTTCCATAATGTCTTTTGAAGATTAACTAAACAACTAGAATATTTATTTTATGTACAAACAACAGAAAACTAAGGAAATGTGAATAGACCTACAGAAGTGAGGAAAGGACCAACTGTTTTCTCATACTAGAACTAAACAAGAAAAATGACCATGGGAGGAAAAGATTGCATCTGAACATAAAAGGAAGCATTGGTGGACAGCTTAATGCTATTGAAAAATCCTTCAAAAACTGAATACTGTAAAAGGATGAAATGAATTGTTGCTTTTCATTATATGCCTAGCTAGCTAAGTTTACATTTCCATATGATGATAGCAGGCAAATGATGGGTGAAGAACTTTCTGGCTTAAGCGTAAAGGATTTGCAGAATTTGGAGAACCAATTGGAAATGAGTCTCCGGGGTGTTCACATGAAAAAGGTTTGAAATTCCTAAACCCCAGCGTGCAGTAAATTTCCAAGATGTGGAGCACATTCATCTCACTGATACTGATATTGATTTCATCAGGACCAAATTTTAATGGATGAAATACTAGAACTAAATAGAAAGGTAGGCATGTAGACAAAAGCAACTAACTTCCTTTACATAAGTTTTTAAATTCAAGTAGCTGAACTTGATGTATCTGTTGCAGGGAAACCTCATTCACCAAGAAAATATGGAACTCTATAAGAAGGCAAACCTAATTTGTCGTGAAAATCAAGAATTGTATAAGAAGGTAGAAGTTTGAGTATGCAGACACTTATTTGCAAAATACCAATTAAATTTATTTGCAAAATATCAATTCAAACCATCAATACCTTAGTCCTGAATGAAATTGTAAGGTGTTTTATTCCACCCTCATCAGCATATTTTCACATCCCAGGTTTATGGAAACAGAGAAGTAAATGGAGCAAACAGGAATTCCCTTCTCACAAATGGTCTGGGCATGGGAGAGGAATCACATGTACCTGTCCATCTCCAGCTTAGCCAGCCACAACAACAAAACCATGATAAACCAGCAAGAGCTACAAAGTTGGGGTATAATTTCATCCATACAACAAGTACTTAATTGTGAACTATCAATTACTTTATGAGTCTTTGATGCCAAATTTTTGTCCTCTAAAACTGCAGCAGACTACAACTGCATTAGCTAAGAAGTTGCATGATGCATTGTCACCAAGAATGGGAATTATGTCATTTTAATGGCTCATAAATAACAAGACCATGCTTCTATTATTGCACAGTGGTATGCGAGCCAAAAACCATTAAGAGCATACTTTGGTTAGACATGACCAATGGAAAAAACTTCAGCACTGTGTGATGATCAAGACAGCTACTTGTGTAAAAAATGAGATAACTGTAATAAAGAGAAGTGACATTGCACTGCGCTTTTAACACATTTTTTAAAATGACATTAATCTTCAAAAATGGATGGGCAGAATTAGAAGTCATGCATACTACCATAAGCAATTTTATTTAGGATGTCATTTGATGGACTCACAACATACCGATATCACCAGACAGGTACTTCAGGAAAATAGTAATTTGTTGACAGGGAAGCAAATTTAACAAGATACTTCAGAAATATGTTGGGACATATACTGCATGCTAACTTTCATTACAACCAAGTTTAAATTTAAAAAAAATCATACTGCAGTGGCATAATAGTCTACCTTGTCCATTTCTTACGAACAATTACAATCATAGAACAACTCACTTTCTATGAAATAAAAAGTTTCCAGACAACAACACAAGGCACTCAAAGACAAAAATACCCTTTGTTGGTCAAAGTTACAGAGGAGAAGATGAAACGAACATGTCAGCAACCACTTAGTTACAGGAAGGAGAGGGTTGAGGGGCTTGATAATGTGCGTTTTTTAATGTTAGAAGCCGTGCTATTGCAAGTAAACTAGATAAAACCTAGGAAGTTTCTATGAACCGTTACTAGCAAAACTAAATCATGCCACGTGGAATGTGGAAAAAAATATGTGCTGCTTGTTATTCCTAAAGAAAACCTTTCTGTATGAATGATACCAACTACATTTCTGACGCGAAATTTGAATGACAGAAAATTCAGAATGAATCCAAAATGCAAAAGCCCTCAGATGTGATAGAAGATGCACCTCAATTATATGCCTTTTGGTAATACAAAATTCATATGGCTAAAGTGAAAGGAGAAGAATTCTTTCATCAATAAAAACATTAAGTTCCAGGTAATAACTCAGATGCCAAATATGAAAGAGCAGCTGGGGCCTGGCTAATATCATCTCCTGTTCAAGGTTGGATTCTGATGCTGTCAGTTCAGTTTTGTAAGAAAGTTTAGCAGCACAGAAAACAGGTTTCCCTTCCAAATGACGCACAACTGAGCAGAACATCAAAGTTTTGGAATAATTTGGAAAATAAGATTTCAGAAACAGGTTAGTGTGGTTGTTAAGTCCCTTGCAAACAGGTATTAAAGATTCAGGTTTGTTCTCATCTAGGACCAGAATGCATATAAGAAAAAGAGTATAAGCTCTTGATTTCTAGACCTCAAATTCTAAAGGATCATTTTTTTATGAATATTCTTCGTTTGAAAATATTTCAGTGGTTCATTTTCAAAAAGTCTCTGTTGATGTTCTCCAATATTTTCCATCCAACTAACAAATAATAGTCTAAAAATGGTTATTTGGAAGGTTTACACATAATTCATCCCTAAACAGTTAAAGGGGAAATGAAACGGAGACATAAAGCTCGTTAAAGTTACATTTGGCCAGAAAATTGAGTTAATTCCAATAGGGAAAATTTCTGAGAAAGAGTTGAACAAAAGTTGAATCACCTTTTGATAAAAAGGTCAGGGATTATCTGGTGGAGCAGGAAATTTTTTGGCATGGTCATACAGTTTCTCGCAATTTACAGTACCAAAATTATATTTTTTTTATGTAAGAACTTGGTAAGTTTTCAACAACAAGAGAAAAAATAACAAATTTATAAAAAATAAAAAATAAAATAAAATAAAATCATGGAAAGAGTTTGATGCTAGAAGGAGAATAATAGAAAAGGTGCAGTGTAAATAACAGTAAGAACACAAAACTATGTCAAAAGAAATATATAATTAACATTTGGTGATATCTCATATATGGTTATGAGTGTTAAATGCAATAAAGACGAGAACATGTAAATCTATCATTTCATACATGCTTGATTATATGTACAAGTATTTTTCTCTTTAACATAAATTAAGAATTTCTCAATATAGAAACAAAAATAATTAGTGCATAAGAATAGTATCCCCTCTATTAGCCTATGTTTTTCAAAATTGGGAGCTCGTATCTACGCTTGGCATTCATACCATGTCGGACTCCAATATATTTCATAAAAATTCAATGCTTATACACATGGTAGTTATTTGACTTTTGAAGCAAACAACTAAACAAACACTCAAGAATTCAATTTACTTCATAAAATAAAAACACTAAGGTGCATTATGGTTAATTGTGTTGTCTTGTGCTTTGAAACAAAACAATTAAACATCATTGATAATAAATTGTGATCTCATGTTGTGAATAAATTTATTGTTGTGCTATTTTAATTAAAATGAACATAAAGGGCATAAAATTAATATCAGGTCTTTAATAACTAAATTAATTATTAAAAAATTGACATTACTATTTTAAAGTTGAAATATGATTTCATTTAATATAAATTTTAATAAACATTTATTTCAATTTAAAAATCTTATAAAAATTATCTTTTTATATATTTCATATTATAATGTATAACAGGATGAAATGCATAAATAAAAACTAAATGCAAGTTCATTTAAATGAAAATTATACTCTCTCCATCCAAGGAGATTGTGCTACTTTTCATTTTTGTTTGTCATAAAATGATTGTCCGATCAACACATTTAATTCGTGAAATTTTTTGCAATACCACTAATTAAAGTCCATTTGTAAGGTACCTAATTAAATGTAAGATAAAAGATGAAAATTGTACTCCTTCCATGCCAAAAAGAATGTCCTGCTGTCTATTTTTGTACGTTCCAAATGATTGTTTGATAAGAACATTTAAGTCATATTTTCCAAATTATAAATAGATGAGTCTTTTACTAACATTTTTAGTTCTATTAAAATTATTTTAAAAAAAAAAGTAATTTGATTGGTATCACCCATGATTTTATCTTATATGTGTTGCAAAGAATCACAAATTTTGGAAAGAACCAAAAATCTAAATTTGATGTGGGATGATCTAGCATTTCGACATTCATTCCCATCCAATCAAAAAGGTCTTTTTTTTTTTGGTTCTTGTATCAATTTAGGATTCAATATCGACTTTCTTTCTATGATCAAAATGGAGAATTCTCTAATCTAAATATTTTCTATGAGAGCTTTTTTTCTTATCGATAATATCATTTTCTACTAGATGTTGATTGATAGGGATGCCTCCCAACATATCAAATAATTTGCTTTTATCTATTTTGTAATTATAAAAAGTCTCTTGCTTATTATTTAATTGGAATGGCAATTCATAAATAGACGAGTCTTTCTTATTTTCATAATTAATGGATTTATATAATAAAATATTATATCTATAGTATTTTTTAAATTTATCTTTTTGGTTAGATAATGAATCTTCTTCTTCAAAAAAAAAAAGTTTTTTCATAATGAATTAATTGATTTTTTTTCATATAAATTCCTTTCATTTAAATCTTTATTTTGAATATGTTGATTCATTCTATTTTGCTATTTTTGCGATATTAACCTAGACCATTTGATAAAAGACATCATATTTATATTAATAATTACTTCATGCCCAAGTTTTCCTTTCATTCATTATAGAATTTCTAAAATTTATATTATTTAATTTGAACTGAAATGTTCCTTGGACTCCAAAATAATCTTTTATTTCATTCATAAGAAAAGGAGATGCTCCATGATAGACAAATCTTAACTTACACAGGTTAATAACTTGGAATTGTGATAATTTGTAAAACATATATACTTATGACAAGGAGGTTACGCTATAAAAAAATCTTTTTGAGTTCTTATTAAAATTACTATAATTAAATGCTTTTTTATAATCAAGATAATGTGATTTAGTGTATTTTGATTTGTTTTATCAATTCTTTTGTGATTATCTTTTATATTATACATATAAATGTATTTGTTAATCATTTTTGTTGGCGGTTCAAGAAAAAATTGTACATTGATCCTCAAAATATTAATGATACATACATACATATATACATATATATATACATGTTTTCAATAAAAAAATTTATAAAAAATATGATTTACAAACTAATTGAGTGTTGTTTCTTTTTAATATCTATAAAATATTTAAGTTGTTCTGCAAGATCAAGACCTTTGGTCTCTATCCGAACTCAATGAAAAAAATAGGATTGCTTATTATAGACTTGTTGAGAATGATTTTGATCTAGTTCATTGCATTCAATTTGATAATGATCGAGTGACATTACCTCTTCAGCTCGAAGCATGGAGTCCTTGGCCCTTACAAACAGCTTGATGCACTACCTCCTTCATTCTTTTAGCAAAAGAAGAAACATCCATGGACCGACCACATTGTCTCCACCCCGTATGAACTACAAGATCGGCCAATGGATGTCTTTGGCATCCACAGGTCGCAAACAAACTATAAAATCCTGTTCAAAAAGTGGAACGCATTAACTATCCGCTCTTAAGCTAGGTAGTAAGGGTCGAAGAAGGGCAACCACTCATTCTTAAAACCAGCATTCTTAAAATAAGGGAAAGCTCCCTATTTAGAAATCATTTTTTCTTTTCTTTTGTAATTTTTTTATTTGATTTCTTATTGTCTTTGTTATGACATTCAGATCTTTCATTATTTTCTGTCAGTGAATAGTTTCTCCAATTCATAGATCAAATTGAATAGTTTATTCAATCCATAGATCAAATTGAAGTGAAAAATTTATGAATATTCCAATTATTGATTGATGAATCTTTTACATTAAGATTATACAAAAGGATTACTACATCTATAAAGGCATACAAGTATCCGATTATCAATAGCCTACGAAGTGGTAATTCAAGGATCTTCAACCAATTGTGATTCTGCCCATTTGATCTTACTTCGTATTAAAATAGTTTGTTGGCAAGCTAAGGTGGTATTTGGGGTAGTAGTTGCTTTTTAAAGTGCTTTTTGGTTTAAAATGCATAAAAATAATATTTTTTTTATTTTTAAAAAATTATTTTTTACATTAGCATATTAAAATAATCTGAAAACACAAAAAAATATTAATTTAAAGCAAATAAAAAAATTAAAAATTAAATTAAATTTTTTTAAAGTGCTTTTGAAACACAAAAATAAACAGACCCTTAAAACTATGGGTAGAAGCCCATCTAGTCTTTTTAGGGATCCAACTCGTCATTTGGTTAGGCTAAAAGCTATTATGAATGCAGGGGGCTAATAACTTCCATTATTACTAGGCTAAAAGCTATTATGAATGTAGGGGGCTAATAACTTCCATTATTACTAGGAGACAATTAGACTCATCTTATATAGGCTAATGCAATGAACAAGTTAAAAGAAGTTGCTCATGACTAGGTCTCGAGAAGAGTTGGATTTGAAGCTTTCACATGCGAAAGAAGCCTAGCAAGCCTGATATTTCGAAACCTCTTAAACTGATCCTTAGGCTAGCTATGACTAGTTAGAAGTCCAATACGAGAAGCAAGGTAACCGAATTGCCCAGTTTTAGGACAATGAGCGTCCAGAGTAACTTGTAAAAGGGTAAAACCAAAATTAGAAAGAATCAACTAAAAAGTTTGTTCCATAGGCTTTCATGAATGGACTCATGACTTTCAAAGTCAAAATCATTTGAAAGAACATTCTTCACACTTCAAAGAAAATACAAAGACAAGAAGTAAAATTGAAATTTAGTTTACGCAAGCAATGTCTTTTAGCCAAGCCATGTACTGGTATACTACTTCACGTAATTCATGTGATTTTCCACTTTATCATTGTCAAACTAGACCTTTGCTTTTGAACAGGGTTTGAGGAGGAAAAGACTAGCTAGAAAGCCATTCCTCTGCTTGCAAACATTGGACCCCTTGGAATGATGGAAAACTAAGGAACAAGGTATAGAGAGAATTCCATATGTGGCTTCCCATCGGACTATTCAGACGAATCAAAAGAGTTGCATAAGAGGAATGTGGGTTGGTGGAAAAAATCCAACTAAATAGGACCAACATCTGATGGTATAAGCTTGAAGGTCCTAGGCTGAAAAGGTTTCCTTCTCTTGCATTCTCTTAACGATTTCAAGAAGACCACAGCCATAGGCCCTGTACAGAGGTAGTGATATACAGGAAAGAGGATTGCATCTTATATCTTGTATAAAGAAATGGAAGCATGAGATTTGGTCCAAGGAAGCAGGACTTCATATTACTATTATAATTTGGTTTAAGGTACCTAATATAAATGGATTGTTATTAAGATGTGATGATGATAGTTGAATGCATTTTTTATTTTATTTTTTTGGAGAATAATTGAATGGTTGAAATGGTAAAATAGCTATACGGTAAACAGATGTAGTGTATAAAAAGGATATTCCGGCATGGTAAGCAATGAAAAGGATATAGTTTTGTAATTGAATGGTTGAAATGATAGGATTGGCTACTTACTAAAAAATGCAATAATCTTCCAAGAGATTTAGACTATTGCCACTCCTACAAATCTCCATATCATTTGCTTTGAGACAGGTTTAATACGTGTTAAATTTAAAATTATGGCATGGCATAAGCTCTTGGCGTGTGACAAGGCTATGCAATTAGAAAGTCAGTAAAGAACTAAAGTGAGAATTTACAAAACCACAGTTATGCTCTATGGTAGCAAGTGCTAAACAGTGAAGCAAAATGCTCATAAAATAAAACGGGAATGGTATAGATTTTGGTAGGAACAGAAAAAAACAAAAAGAACAAATTGTCCAGACTGTATTTTACGTGGTTTCCATGACAAACTTGATTTTAAAGAATCAAGTTCTGCCTTAAGAAATTAATCATTCACAAACACAGTGATCATAGAGCAATAAAAGTCATAAAATAAGGTGGAAATATAATGAAAGATCGGTGTGTAAGAAGCTGACAACCATGTCCAGATTAATACACTATGACTCAATCAATCATATTAAAGACTGAAATCAAAGGAAAGCAGCAACGAAACAGTTTAAACTTCAAAAGGGAACCTTGCTAAACGCTGTACGGACACAGGCAAAAAGAACATTATATTTGAGTACTTACCTAAAAGCGAAAAGCATCTCGTTTCCAATCCAACTCCGTTGCTGCTCTAAATATCTTCTGCAAGTGTTTCAAAATAAGAACAAAAATATCACAAAAATAAAAATAAAAGGGTATACACCAGACGAAACAAAAAAACCATTCTTCTTCTTTTAACTGCCGAAAAAATCTCATACTTAACGAAATGGGAGTTTGCAATGAGTATGTAATGATGTCAAAAATTTAGGTTTTGCTCATTTTTCTTGAAGTTTCTCAGCAAACAAAAGGATCGACGCATTTTGTTGAACCGACACGATACATACCCAACGCATGCAACATTGAAAAGGCACAAATAAGAACAAAATTGATAGTTCCTAAATCATTAAAACGACAACTTACTGTGAAGAAAGCAGCATTTGATCGTGAATATCAAGCTGACAAAAGGTTTAGAAAGAGGCAAGTGAATTGTGTAGATCAGAGGTGGATAAAACTGAGATCAGAAGAGAAACAATCGGAGCGAAACAAGAATTAGAAGCTTATAGTCGCGGGGGGTATGAAAATATCTGGAATATGAAAATATTTTAGAGCCAAGTAGTAGCAGAGCATGGCACCGTTTTTAAAGTGTTTTTTTAAATAAATAAATTATTATTTATCAAATTTTAAATTTATTTTTTTTAATTTTTAAAATATTTATTCAAAAATTAAGTAAAAAGCAATAGTTAACGTAGTAATAATAATAAACGAGAGGGCTAGCCGGAGATGGCCCACTCAAGTGCTTTAGGGATGCCCCCACCCAATCTATACACGTAAGCAAGTAATCCGGTGTACTTTTTGCTTAAAGAAACAAAGAAAAACAAATTCAAATGTCTAGGAGGCTCAGATTCTCCTAAAATGGTTTTTCTTCGTTTTGTGGACTCACGCCTTTTTACTGTGGGTAGCACGTTGGTTTCCTATTCAATCGGCGCGGCAGTTATGGTTTATTAGAATGGTGATTGTAGTTATTTTTATTTAAAAATATATAAAAATAATATTTTTTATTTTTTTAAATTATTTTTAATTTTAATAAATTAAAAAATAAAAAATTTAAATTTTAAAAAAATATTTTTAAAATAAATAAATAAATAAAGCTTATATCTTCAGTCGTTATGTATGCTGCAACTGGAATTGCAGGTTTTAAAAAAAAAATTTAAGGGATATGGTTTTTTTTTTACAAGTTTTTATTTTTTATTTTTAGATTATTTTTTATTGTTTTAAGATAGATTATAAAGTTTAAAATATGTATTAATTATCCAGGAAAAAATATTTAACTTTTTTTATGACAACTTGCATGCAAAATACCATAAAATAAAGTATAAATTTTATATACATAAAAATGAAATTACATATACTTAAAAAAAATACACAACTATAAACAAAGACAAAAGTCATTTCACACAGTTTGCATACAGTATATATCCTGTCTCTTATACACATCTAGATGTGTATAAGAGACAGNAAATTAATTTAAAAAAATATATATTTAGTTAAAATAATAATTAAAATTAAATAAAAATAATTTAATGTATTTGGTTAAAAGAATGCTTTCCAAATAATTAAAAAATAATTATTAATATTGATATTTTTTAATTTAAAAATTATAGATTCAACAACTATTATTACATCATAAAATAAATAATATCGATATCGAATATTGTTTATTGTTCCATTAAACTATATGCAATTTTATAACATATGAAATATATTCAATAAAGACTACATTTTTCATGGTTTCTTAAACGTACAATAACATCATATAAGATATCATTAAGAACAAAATTGAAGTTGCGATCAAATTCTACAAATATTACATCATCAAGCAATCTCCTTCTAACTTTTTTAATAAAACACAATTAAAAATTAAAATTAAAATTAATTTTTTTAATCAGGTAGAACCCCGCAAGAATAAAATTAGGATTGAAATTAAATTTTACAAATGTTACGTCATCAAGCGATTTTCTTTTATCTTTTTGAAAAAAATACAATTAAAAATAAAAATAAAAATTGAATTTCTTTAACCAAGTTAAACCCGACAAGAATAAAATTAGGATTGCTATCAAATTCTATAAATGTTACATCATCAAACGATCTCCTTCTAATTTTTCAAATAAAACACCATTAAAAAATAATAATTAATTTTTTTAACTAGATCAAACCCTATTCAATACACTTAACTTTGGATCTGACCCAAGTTGGCTAAAACAATGGTCAGAACAATGAAAAATGACTCCATTGTTCGCATGAACAGCGGAGTTTTACTCTCCACTATTCACTCAATTAAGTGAACAATGGAGAGTTTGCTCTTCACTATACAAAGACACAACAACAATAAGCATGAAAAAATTGCTTTAACTGAACCTATGGTCAAACCTTATTTTTTTTTATAGGTCTCATATACCAAACACACAACCACTATTTATAACCAAACACTAGATTATTGAGTTTGAAAAAAAAAAACAGTAGCTGCCGCAAAGCCAAACACCCTGTAATGTGACTTGAACCCAAAAAAATAGCATAGAATTCATTTTAAAATCAAGATTCTAAATAATGGTTTTGTTTAAAATCATCAATGTGTCATTCTTTTAAAATTTTACACCAACAGTGTTATTTAAAAAAAATATGTAATTTTTCTGTTCTTTTTTTTTAAGGTATAAAGGAAAGAAAGGCACTCTTCTGTCACAAACATGCCTAGTACAAGACTTTGGTTCTATTGTTGTCTGTCCTTAATTCTTGCATTTCAGAATATTTTTTTTTACTCTAGCATGGTAAAAAAATAATAAAATAATATAAATGTAAAATTTTTAAAAATAGTAAAATTTAGAAAACTACAGATATATCTATGATTCATAAGTTACAAGTGTTATATGTTGCTCTTTCAAATTGCAAAATTGATAGATACAGAATTCAAAAAAGAGAAAACAAAAAGGAGAGAGAAAAAAAAGATCTTAAAGGCACATCAAAATTTAGATGACGATATCATAAGTACTATTGAAAAGATCTTAATGAAATAAATCCAACAACACTAAAAAATACCACCACCAACAATCATCAGAGTGGGCCATTTAAATGGCTCAAAAGCAAATAAGACCTAATGATACGACTAAAAAATTGATGTCTTCTCTCAAGTGCAGGAGTGTCGAAATAATAAATAACCCGGCAAAACCGGGGTCGAATCATAAGGAAGTTAATTGTACAAATTATAAACAATAATAATAGTAACAATAACAACAACAATAATAATAGTAGTAGTAATAATACTAATAATAATACTAGTAGTAGTAGTAATGGTAGTAATGGTAGTAACAATAATAAAGAAGAAGAAGAAAAATTGATGAGAACTTTGAGATGGAAAGTTAAAGTAACGATTAAACAATGATAACAAACAATGTCAAGGTTAGAGGATCTACTAATGATATGTCAAACAAGTATAGTATAAATTCTTTTTATTCAATTGGAAACCACACACAAAGAAGGTTCCAATCATATTATAGATTGTTAACATGATTACATTAGTCATCTTATTCAATTAATGCTAATACTTGTAAATTTTGTCAAAGCATTCATGATTATAACTTATGTTAACAACAAATCAAGTTTCTTTCATAACTTAAATGTCGGTTATACTATACAGTATGAGCTATGAAAGTGTCAAGCATTTATTATACCAATTGTTATACAATATAAATCAAGATTAGTCATTTAACAAGCAAAGTAATAAAGAGTAAACAAGATAACAAATACAAAACATGTTAGTATTAAACATTAGAGTCCATATTAAGTTTATACTATACTTATTTTTACACCACTAGTGGAACCTTTTCACCTTGATATAATAAACTTAGCTAGACATAATGAAAGAAAAAAATAGATAAACAAAATAAGAACATAAATAAGATAAGAGTTAACAAAGCAAAGGAAAGGAAATGAAAGGTATAAACTTGATATTAATGAAAGTAAAGCATAAGCAATACAAAAAATACAAAGAGAGAAAACAAGAGCATGATCTTGATCTGGACACCAAGATGCCTAAATGCATGCCAAATGCCTCCTTTTATAGGCCAAAATTGAAAACTATTGATTTGATGACTAATTAATGAATAGGTGGCCAACTCTTGACTTGGTGACAATCCTTATTTTTTCTTGTCTGCCTAAAACATCATTAAAGATGTTAAAATCAGAGCCACTTGAAAACATAAAAGTTGTAGAAAATTATTTTAGCTTTTTTGTATAAAAAATTCAGCTCATTTCAACTTCTAGAACTCTAAATAATACCAATATACTGAATAGTGCTCGGGCTGGAGGACAGATTCAAGCTTCTTTGTTGTTGCAACAATTTGGACTTGAAAATGACCTTTTAGATCCTGGGCTCCATATGAAAATTGTAGATCTATATCTTACCTTTTCATCCATATAAAGTAGACCTAAATCTGAGATCTATAGCTCCAGATATAACCCAATTACCAAATAGTGTTCTGGTTTGGATTGCACCAGCATTTTTTTTCTAAGTTTGACCATTTCTTTATCCTTTCAATTTCAGTCCTTAAATTCATCAATCAATCCTTTTATTTATGTGATAGGGCTGCATTTAAAATGAACATTTACCACAAATTAAAGGTATCTAATATTATTAGATATATTATTATAAAATATACTTTAGTTAAGGAGTTATTGATACTTCAAGTGCAAAATGATGATATAAAACCATGATAAAAATACACTTTTAAGTATCAATCACCTAATTTCTTTAGATAACTTGTGCAGCTCCCTTCATCCGCCCTTTTTCCATTGCCCATTCATGTTACAGAAAAGCAACATAAGAATGAAAAAGGATGACTTCATTTTTCCTTTTTTAAGGAAACATTACTTATGTAAGTTACATAAAAAGAGAACACTTAGATATNTATATATACTTTTCTCATGAAGAAGGGAAGGCTTGAGTAACGCAACCATTACTAGAAAATTAGATAAAACAAATTGAATTATCAACATCCTTTTTTGTCTTTAATTTTTACTGAAATATATAATTTAATATCTAATTTTATCGGTCTATACTGACAAACCTTTGTTATTGGTAATAATTACCAATGGCATTGATTTCATCGGCCATACAATTGATATTTACTAATGAAATAATTCCATCAGTATATACCAATTGTATTGCCGATGAAATATATAGAATTTTGAAAAGGAGAAACATTATGATTATATGGAATTTTTTCAGACGATGTTACCAACAAAATGATCGAGGGATTTAAATCGAGATTTATACACAGTGATGTGGCTCATTCACCATCAGAACCATCAATGAAATGTATTCAACATCAATCCCATTGGTAAAATCCAATTATACACACTCTACCAACTCTCTCCTCCTTTATTTCTCCTTCTTCTTTCCCATCCCAACTCTCTCCTCTCAAACTGTAACCAACCACCCATCCCAACTCTCCTCCTTTTCTTAACACAATCACTCAAGTTTCTTACACTTTCTTATATGTTTACAACATTCATTCTCAGATTAATTTATTATGGATTTCATCATTTTTTAGAAGTAAATCTATCCTTTTTAGTTTTAACATTTAAATGTTAATTTTATTTTTTTATTATATATATATATATTTTGTTAACATGTATACTTGTTTTATTGTTATTTATTAAAGAAAATTGTAGTATAAATATATAATTTTATAGTTATTATAGTTTGTTTTAGATTTTATCAAATTATATTTGTTTGTAAATTGTTGAGACTTTGTTTGAATTACACTGAATTAGATATGTTGTGATGAATAAATAATAGTTTATTTAACAGGTCTGTTTTAATTTTTATCAATTGTATTGTAGAGTTGTGATTTTTGTAAATTTATATATGTATAAATTTGAATGGATGTTGATAATTGATAATGAATATTTAACATAAGTGTTTTTTAGGTTGTTGGATAATGTAAGGGCAAACCAATATTTTTGCAAATTTATTTATGTAACATAGTTAATTAATATATGTTGTCATCATAATTTTATAGAGGTTTGATAGAAGTTATGGATAATCATTCATTAATGTATTGAGACTCACCTAAGAATTGCGAATGATGGGTTATTGTAATAGGGTTTATGATATTATTAATTTCACAACATCTATTCTGATGAATTTTACTAATGGTGGTTTTTGGTGTCCATGTAAAAACTATAAAAATAAAAAGTTTCTGCCTCAAGATGTTGTAACGATGTATCTTCTAACCAAAGGGTTTATGAAGAACTACCTGCAAGAGTATGCATACAGAGAACTATTTATTCCTAATGAGAATATGGTAGAAAGGGTGGCTAGATCAATTTATAGTGCTAGCAACGTGCATGAAGTTGTAAATGACAATAGTAATCCTTATAGAAATATGGGTATGGATGCAATGAAAATGAATAAAGGTAATGTCAATCAATGTCCAATCATAGAAGAATAACCTAATGCAGATGCAACAAGGTTTTTTAATCTGTTAAAAGATTTTAACGAACCATTATAGGATGACTACATGAATCATAGTAAATTATCAGGCGTAGTACAGGTATTCACCATTAAGTCATATCACAAATTAAGTGAGGCCAACTCTAACAAAATTATCAAATAGATGGTAAGCATTTTACCTAAA
This sequence comes from Populus ilicifolia, assembly GCA_015708895.1. Taxonomy (NCBI): domain Eukaryota; kingdom Viridiplantae; phylum Streptophyta; class Magnoliopsida; order Malpighiales; family Salicaceae; genus Populus; species Populus ilicifolia. The sequence goes on from SRLM01000742.1 coordinate 123,745, forward strand.
GAAAACATGTTAAAAAAGAACTTTTATATTGTAAAATCTATGATCGAACCCCTCGGATTAGGATATTAGAAAATTAACATATGTCATAACTTCTATATGTTGTACTACCTTAAAAATATTGAGCTAATCGAGTGCATGACATGTGAACATTCCCATTACAAACTCAAAACTAATAGTAGAAAGATTTTTATGGTATATAAAAAACTTAGATACTTCCTAATCACACTTCGACTATACAGGTTATTTATGTCACCAAAGACTATTGAATCCATGAAATGTCACTAATCACATGATGTGGTCAATAGAGTGATGGTGCATCCTTCTGACGACGAAGTATATAAACACTATAACAGTGTGCATCCTCACTTTTTGGCTTAATCAAGAAACGTATGTCTTGGGTTGTGTACAAAAAAATTCAACCCATTCAGGTCATTTATTGCTCTTTATTCTTGTTGGTCAGTCATACTAATGGTTTATAACTTGTCATCAGGTATGTGTATGTGGCTGAAGTTCATGTTTTTATCTATGGTTATTAGGTCTGAGTAGTCTGAGTTGAAATATAGATGTGTGTCTTTGACATTGATTAATGAATTGATATAATTGTGGTTCTCTAGAGTTTTGAAATATAGATTGGATTTAGCGTTGTTTTGCAACTGTAAAAATATAAAGTTGGTTTGTGATGGGTCACGGGTTGCAAAACCAAGAGCAAGCTTCATGTTAAAGAAAAACACATAACTACTAGTCTACAAATGACTTAAGATTCTGTGTTTTTTAATGGACATGCCTCAAAAATTTCAAGGCTAGTTAATATGGGGGAATGTAAATTATATTGAACGAAGAGTTATGACTGCTACGTGTTTATGTAAACACTCATTCCATTAGTAATTAATACTCAAAAGTGCATTTTTATCATGGTTTTATATCATCATTTTGCACTTAAAGTATCAATAACTCCTTAACTAAAGTACGTTTTATAATAATCTATCTAATAATATAAGATACCTTTAATTTATGGTAAATGTCCATTTTAAATGCAGACCTATCACATAAATGAAAGGATTGATTGATGACTTTAAGAACTTTAATTGCAAAGGTAAAGAGATGATCAAACTTAGAAAAGAGATGTCAGTGCAACCCAAACCGAAACACTGTTTGGTAATTGGGTCATATCTGGAGCTCTAGATCTCAGATTTAGGTCTACTTTATATGGATGGAAAGGTAAGACATATGCCTACAACTTTTTTTGGAGCCCAAGATCTGAAAAGGCCATTTTGAAGTCCAAATTGTAGCAACAACAAAGAAGCCCGAATCTATCCTCCAGCCCGAGTACTGTTCAGTATTTTGGCCATATCTAGAGTTCTAGAAGTCGAAATGAACTGAATGTTTTACACAAGATAGCTGAGACAATTGCCTAGAACTTTCATGTTTTCAAGTGGCTTTAATTTTGACGTCATCAATGACGTTTTGGGAAGACAAGAGAAGATAAGGATTGTCACCAAGTCAAGGGTTGGCCATCTACTCATCAATTAGTCATCAAATCAATAGTTCCTAATTTTGGCCTATAAAAGGAGGCATTTACCATGCATTTAAGCATCTTGGTGTCCAGATCAAGATCATGCTCTTGTTTTCTCTCTTTGTATTATTTATGCTTTGTTTTCATTAATATCAAGTTTATGTCTTTCATTTCCTTTGCTTTGTTTTGTTAGCTCTTATCTTATTTATGTTCTTATTTTGTTTATCCATTTTTCTTTCTTCCATTATGTCTAGCTAAGTTAATTATGTCAAGGTGAAAAGGCTACACTAATGGTGTAAGAATAAGTATGGTATAAACTTAATATGGACTTTAATGTTTAATACTAACATGTTTTATATTTGTTATCTTGTTCACTTTTTAATACTTTGCTTGTTAAATGACTAATTTTGATTTATGTTGTATAACAATTGGTACAACAAATGCTTGGCACTTTCATAGCCCATACTGTATGGTATAACCGACACCTGAGCTATGAAAGGAACTTGATTTGTTGTTAACATAAGTTATAATCATGAATGCTTGACGAAATTTACAAGTATTAGCATTAATTGAATAAGATGACTAATGTAATCATGTTAACAATCTATAATCTGATTGGAACCTCCTTTATGTGTGGTTTCCAATTGAACAATAAGAGTTTATACTATACTTGTTTGACATACCATTAGTGGAACCTTTAACCTTGACATTTGTTATTATCATTGTTAATCCTTACTTTAATATCTCATCATCATCATCATCTTCTTCTTCTTCTTCTCTTTCTTTACTACTACTACTACTACTACTACTACTATTATCATTATTGTTGTTGTTGTTGTTGTTGTTGTTGTTGTTGTTGTTGTTGTTGTTGTTGTTGTTGTTATTGTTGTTGTATTGTTGTTATTTATAATTTATACAATATCCTCCCTGTGGTTCGACGCCGGTCTTGCCGGGTTATTTATTACTTCGACACTTCTGCACTTGGGAAAAGACATTAATCTTTTAGTCGTGTCAATTAGCTTTTCATGATTTATTGTCAAAGGGGATATAAGATGCACTCATAGAGATTAGTCATTTCTTTAGAGATATATGCTCCAGTAAATTGAATGTTGATCACAATGAAATACTTGAAATGAATATCATCGGGACAATATGCAAACTTAAGATGATATTCCCTCCATTTTTTAATTTAATAGAGCATTTATTCGTACATTTATTATATAAGGTAAAAGTTTAGGAACTGGTATAGTATACATGGATGTATCCATCGAGAGGTTAAATATTATAATTTCAATTTAATTTATAATTAAAAGTTTTTATTTTTTTAATTGATAATTTTTGTTTAATTCTATATATGCAAGTAATTGTTCAATCTAAAAGAAAAGGTTAAGAATAAGGTGCATATTAGGGCTTCAATATATGAGGCCTATATTATTGAGGAGATATCAGCATTTATCTTATACTATTTTGAATCTCATTTGAAAATGAGAATCAACCGCGTTCCATGGCATGATGATGGTGGTGAAATGTCTTCAAATGCAAACTCGTTAATATTCTCTAATTTTGGATGACCCACACCTAAAAATATTGTATAAGAAAGATATTTGTCTGAAATAGAGTTCAGAGAAGTACACAATTATATTATATTTAACTGTGATGAGCTGAGACCTTTTATTAAGTAGGTAGATGTACTGTTTAACTTTGTCAAAAGTGTACTATTTATAAATTGCAAAATCATGAACTTATATAATTTGGAACAACTTTACAGGCAATATTGATGATATTTATTGTCCAATAACTCACAATTGACTGAATTCCAAATCTTTCAATTATAATATGAATAATTTGCCACATGGTTTAGAACACCTATAAGTCCTATCGTACATTAATATTATAGAATGTCTATTTATTGATTATTATCGTATTTGATATATAAGATTTATCAAATGGGAGGTAATGCTCCTATTTCACTATCTTTACTAAGCATAGGCCTTGAGAAAAAAGTCAAGTGCTATAAAGGGTATTTTATTGACATTACTAAAAGATTGATGTTTTCACCTAAGTGCAGGAATATCAAAGTAATAAATAATCTGGCAAGACCAGGGTCGAACCACATGGAGGTTAATTATATAAATTATAGATAATAATAATATAACAATAATAATAAAAATAACAAGAATAATAATAGTAATAGTAATAGTAATAGTAATAGTAATAGTAATAGTAATAGTAATACTAATACTAATAATAATAATAATAACAGTGGTGGTGGTGGTGGTGGTGGTAATAATAATAAGAAGAATAATAATAATAGAAGAAGAATAAGAAAAAGAAGAAGTTGATAAGAACTTTGAGATGAAAGATCAATGTAAGAATTAAATAATGATAACAATAAATATCAAGGTTAGAGGATCCACTAATGGTATATCAAATAAGTATAATATAAACTCTTATTATGCAATTGGAAACCACACATAAATGAGGTTTCAATCAGATTATAAATTATTAACATGATTACATTAGTTATCTTATTTGATTAATGTTAATACTTGTAAATGTTGTCAGACATTCATGATTATAACTTATGTTAACAACAAATGAAGTTCCTTTCATAGTACAAGTGTTGGTTATACCATATAGTTTGTGCAATGAAAGTACTAAACATTTAATGCACCGAGTGTTATATAACATAAATCTAGATTAGTCATTTAACAAACAAAATATTAAAGAGTTAACAAGATAACAAATACAAAACATGTTAGTATCAAACATTAAAGTCCATATTGAGTTTACACTATACTTATTCTTAAACCATTAGTGTAACCTTTTCACCTTGATATAATAAACTTAGTTAATCATAATGAAAAAGAAAAACATAAATAAACAAAATAAGAACATCAATAAGATAAAAGTTAACTAAATAAAGGAAAGGAATTGAAAGGCATAAACAAGATATTAAAAAAAAATAAAACTTAAACGTTACAAAAATATAAAGAAAGAAAGCAAGAGCATGATCTTGATATGGAGACCAAGATGCCTAAATGCATGGTAAATGTCTCTTTTTATAGGCCAAAATTCAGAACTATTGATTTGATGACTAATTAATAAGTGGGTGGTGACACGACCAAAAGATTGATGTCTTCTCCCAAGTGCAGGAGTGTCAAAGTAATAAATAACCCGGCAAGACTAGGGTCGAATCATAGGAAGGTTAATTGTATAAATTATAAACAACAACAACAGTAACAACAACAACAACAACAATATTAGTAGCAATAATAATAATAATAATAGCAGCAGCAGTAGTAGCAATAATAATAATAATAATAAAGAAAAAGAAGGAGAAGAAGAAGAAGAAGAAGAGAACTTTGAAATGGAATATTAATGTAAGGATTAAATAATGATAACAATAAATGTCAGGGTTAGAGGATCCATTAATGGTATGTCAAATAAGTATAGTATAAACTCTTATTACTCAAGTGGAAACCACACACAAAATATGTTCCAATCAAATTATAAATTGTTAACATGATCACAATAGTTATTTTATTCGATTAATGCTAATACTTATAAATCTTGTCAAGCATTCATGATTATAACTTATATTAACAACAAATGAAGTTGCTTTCATAGCTCAGGTGTCGATTATACTATATAGTATGCGCTATGAGAGTGCCAAGTGTGTGTTGTACCAAGTGTTATACAACATAAATCAAGATTAGTCATTTAACAAGCAAAGTATTAAAGAATGAACAAGATAACAAATATAAAACATGTTAGTATCAAACATTAAAGTCCATATACTTAAAGTGCAAAATGATGATATAAAACATTGATAAAAATATACTTTTAAGTACTAATTATTTATCAATAGATATATGTTTCATACTAAAAAATACTAGTATAGAGGAAAGCTATATAATAACATTGTTTGTATTAAAGGATCGACTTTTAATAAATTTGAAGTTAACTACTATAGAAAATTAGAAGAGATCGTCGAATTGCATATCATAACAAGTAGAATACAATATTTTTATTCAAATGCTATTGGTTTGACACAATTGGTAGAGGAATCAGAGTAGATCCTCACAATGGTCTTGTTGAAATCAACTCAAAAACTAGACTTTGCAACATAAACAATGTCTTTATTTTAGTAAAGCAATACCAACAAGTTTATTACATATACACCCTTTTCTTTAAAAAAGATTAATCAAGAGTTCATTGGTTATCCATTTTAAAAACAAAACCATAGGGTTGTGTCGAGGTTTCTTCAAGATGAGAACAAAGACATAAGTGTGATAGATGAAGTCTTTCAAGCTAGTAAGTTGGTTGAACTATATTGAGTTGCTTCTTCAATTGACTTAGAAGAAAATTTAAATTTTCGTGTTTTCAATAATAATCTTGTTGATATTGATGCCAAGGCATTGGATGCTGTTTTGAGCTCTAATGGACTAAAGAATGTTGATAAAAAAGACGATAACCACATTGAAGAGTGCAATGAAGTTGATAACAATTTAATTCAGGATGAAGATGAATATTCTAACTAAATATGATCAAAACACGAAAAGTGTAAAGCTTTTATATATATATATATATATTTATATATATAATGGAATATTATTGATTATATTTTGGAACATGAAATATTTATTTTATAATCGTTTGTTATTTGTAATTGTGTTGTGCATGCGCTAATTTTGAAATTTATGCATTTATGCAGGAGGATAAATAGGCAATACAAACAAAACATGTAAAAGTATGACATATATACCGACGACGATACCGATAGAATCGTTCGACGGTATTTCATAGAGAGTTGTAAAATATTTACTGTATTTTCCACAATCATTGACGACTATACCAATAGTTTGTGACTGTTGGTATTTTATCAAAAGTTGTAAAACAATTACTGTCCATGCCTCAATCACTGACACTATTTCTGATAAAATCATCAACGGACAGTGCAAATTTCAACACGTGAGACTATCGGAGTGCCAGGTCAGTGGCCTCATTTACTGATGGAATCACTAATGCAAGCTTTGACACCTTTTTACCAACGAACTTTGAAAATTCTTGAGAGATTTTTAAAATTTTAGTGCAAAATTCAAAAAAATACCAACGAACATTACCAACAGAAATTAATTCTATTGTCTAAGAAAATATTATTCTAATTTTTATCGGTAATTGTATTGGTAATATTGTAGTATAAAACTCAGCCCCACCTTTATGGTTCATTTCTCTCTGTTCCTCGTTCATCTTCTCTTCTTTTATGCGTTTTTCATTTTATTTTTATTGTTTTGATTCTAGTTTTCAACATATTAAAATGTATGGTTCTCATTTCTTTATCTTTGTATTTTTTTTATTTTTTATTTTAATTATGATTATTTTTGTTGTTCCTTTTTGTTTTGTGTATTGTTTGTAAATAAAATCTTGAAATCAACACAGTATTAAGATAAAGATTTTTCATTCCTAAAGTCTTTAGTTTTTTCTTTTTATTTGTTCAATTTATTTTATTGCCTGTATTTCCATAATAATTGAAAATTTTGTTAAATTTGAATAATTATTGTTGAATTTACCTTTAAAATATTAATTGAAATATAGAGTTAAATTTAATTATTTTATCTTAATTTTATTATATTATTGCTTATGTTTTGTATTATTTCGATTAATTTTAATTGTTATTTGTGAATTTATAAAGATGTTAGTTGAAAATATATAGATGTTAAATTTCTATATATGTTGGATTGTATATAAGATTTTGCAATAAAGTTAATTGGTTTGTGGATATTATCAATATTTTTAGGTATGAAAACTGTGGGTAGTCTCTAATATAGGGAAGGAATTGATGAATTTTTTTAAATAATCAAATTTAATTATTTAATTATTCATATAAATTTGTGTAGATATGTAGAATGAAAATTTAATTATTTTATTGTTTGTAATGTAATAATTATTTTAAAATTTTGTTGAATTTTAATTGTTATTGTTGAATTTACCATGAAAATGATAATTGAAAATGATGGATTAAATTTGTGGATGGAGGTAGAATAGTCTAGTGGACTTGAAAAAAATCTGGCCTACAAGCTCTTCAATACTATAGCTAAAACTTACAAGCGGCCTGTAGTATCTTAACTGTTGGGAGCTTTTTATCAGTATGAAGCATCCAGTTTAAGGAGTTCACTGATTAGTACTCAAAAGTGTATTTTTATCATGGTTTTATATCATCATTTTGCACTTAAAGTATCAATAACTCTTTAACTAAAGTATGTTTGATAATAATCTATCTAATAATATAAGATACCTTTAATTTGTGGTAAATATCCATTTTAAATGCAGGCCTATCACATAAATGAAAGGATTGATTGATGACTTTAAGAACTTCAATTGCAAAGGCAAAGAGATGATCAAACTTAGAAAAGAGATGTCGGTGCAATCCAAACCGGAACACTGTTCGGTAATTGGGTCATATCTAGAGCTATAGATCTCAGATTTAGGTCTACTTTATATGGATGGAAAGGTAAGACATAAGCCTACAACTTTCTTTGAGCCCAAGATCTAAAAAGGCCATTTTAAAGTCCAAATTGTAGCAACAACAAAGAAGCCCAAATCTGTCCTCCAGCCCGAGCACTGTTCAGTATTTTGGCCATATCTGGAGTTCTAGAAGTCGAAATGAGCTGAATGTTTTACACAAGATAACTGAGACAATTTCCTAGAACTTTTATGTTTTCAAGTGGCTCCAATTTTGACGTTATCAATGACATTTTGGGCAGACAAGAGAAGATAAAGATTATCACTAAGTTAAGAGTTGGTCACCCACTTATTAATTAGTCATCAAATCAATAGTTCCCAATTTTGACCTATAAAATGAGGCATTTGCCATGTATTTAGGCATCTTGGTGTCCAGATCAAGATCATGCTCTTCCTTTCTCTCTTTATATTTTTTGTAATGTTTATGCTTTGCTTCCATTAATATTATGTTTATGCCTTTCATTTCCTTTCCTTTACTTAGTTAACTTTTATGTTCTTATTTTGTTTATCTATTTTTCTTTCTTATTTTGTTTATCTATTTTTCTTTCTTTCATTATGTCTAACTAAGTTAATTATGTCAAGGTGAAAAGGTTACACTAATGGTGTAAGAATAAGTATAGTGTAAACTTAATATGGACTTTAATGTTTCATACTAACTGTTTTATATTTGTTATCTTGTTCACTTTTTAATACTTTGCTTGTTAAATGATTGATCTTGATTTATGTTGTATAACACTTGGTACAACAAATGCTTGGCACTTTCATAGCCCATACTGTATGGTATAACCAACACCTAAGCTATGAAAGGAACTTGATTTGTTGTTAACATAAGTTATAATCATGAATACTTGACGAGATTTACAAGTATTAGCATTAATCGAATAAGATGACTAATGTAATCATGTTAACAATTTATAATTTGATTGGAACCTCTTTTATGTGTGATTTGCAATTGAATAATAAGAGTTTATATTATACTTGTTGACATACCATTAGTGAAATCTCTAACCTTGACATTTGTTGTTATCATTGTTTAATCTTTACATTAATATTTCATCTCAAAGTTCTCATCATCTTCTTTTTCTTCTTTATTATTGTTGTTGTTGTTGTTATTATTATTATTATTATTATTATTATCACTTCTACTACTAGTATTATTAGTACTATTATTATTATTATTATTATTATTATTATTATTGCTGTTATTACTATTATTGTTGTTGTTGTATTATTGTTATTATAATTTGTACAATAACCTCCCTGTGGTTCGATCCCGGTCTTGCCGGGTTATTTATTACTTCGACACTCCTGCACTTGGAAGAAGATATCAATCTTTTCGTCGTGTCATGACCTTGAAACAATAATATGAATGACTCAGTCGATTATAATTAGCTCAGTTAAATGATCATGGACATTAGATCAAGAATGGACCCCTTTATGGCACTACGGTCCTGAAAATAATTAGCCTCCTTCTCCTTCAGCTCCACCGTTAATCTTGTTTAATTTTATTTTTGAAACACATTAAATTTGTAATGAATATTTAGATGAATATTATTTAAAATTATTTTTATATTTTTAATGTTTAATATAATTTTATTTAGTTAATTAATTTTTTTACTATCAATCAATATAATATTTAAAAAATTATGTATTCTAAATATTTTTAAAATATATTTTTCAATAAATACCAACAGCCTTACAAACAGAACATAACTGTCGGTATTTTATCAAGTGTTGCAAAAAAACTATTGTCCATGCCACAATCACAGATGATATTATTCCGTGGTGATCTACCATTAATATTACCGATGAATATATTTCTTTGGTATTTTACAAAGAGTTCTAAAATATTTATTTTCTATACCATAATCACCGACGTACTAGCATTTACCATTGAAAATACAAACGGAATGAGTATGTGGGTAAAGTTCTCGTGGGATTTTTTTTTGCCACGCTTCTCTTGTTTATAGGACCTTTAGTATTTGGTTTTTTTCCAACAAAAGTAGTAAAAAAATAAAAATTATTGATAATCAATTATTTTGACAAATAGAGCTAGAGCTTCTTGGTCAAAATTTTATTAACGAATTATGGACTAACTCAATTCACCATAAAACCAAGACTTAACAATGAGAATTATCATGTGCATTTGTTTTTTTAACATTTATTCATGTTGTTGATTTTAATTGTTTAATTTTTTCAAATAATAATAAAATAAAATCTTTAATTTTTTTATTCAAATGATATAGTATTATAAATTTGAAGGCATATTGAAGAAGAGATAATTATATTTGTAAATTATATCAAAAAAACCAAACTCTAATAAATAAAAATATTCATATAGATGAAAACACAAAAAATAAAAAAAATAAAAAGATTGTCGTTGAGGAAGAGAAAGTGGAGGGAGAAAAGAAAAGAAAAAAAACAAATATACAGAGCAACTGACAAATAGTGTTTTGACAACAAGATACGTGCGGGATTTTTAAGTTTTTGTTTAAAAAAATATGCGAGATCTAAAGGTCAAAAAAATAAGGAAGGAACACTTACGTGTAAAAGTCCCTCGTTAAAAGAACCAAACTTTTCTTTAAAGAAAGCACAGCATGAAGCGTTAGGTCGTGTCAAAAAGAGATTGGTAAAATGGTTTGTTTTGTCGTCCTACCAGCTTCGATCATTGCTATCTTGCTGTCATCACTCAAAATCTATGCCGGCAACGAAGAAACATCCTTCATGCCAACCACAACCAAGTGTCAGCATGGAAAGAACAGTGCATGGTGGATGAATCGGGAAGCCCTGGCTCTACTTTCTATAAAGCCGAACATGGATCCAAACGATGTGTTGCGTAGACTCGCGTGAGTTACATGTGCACACCTCCTCCTCCTCCTCCCGCTCTTTTTTTTTTTGTCAACGATGATGATTGGCTTGCAGATTACTGCTATTTCAAAATCTGCTGGAAATTTTGTTACAAATTATGGTTAATAAACACCTTTTTAGTTATTAAAAGTAAAAGTTGGATTTAATCAAGATTTTATTTTAATTTATTTTTCAATAAAAACTTTTTAATATGAAATATTGCCGATGAATATAATATTAATCTCAAAAAATTTCTTAGTTGATTTGTTTTGGAAACCTAACGCTTTCTTTCTAACATAAAAAATAAATAATATTTTTTTATAATTGATATAATAGAAATATAAAAAGTTAAAATTAAATTTAAATACATCTAAATTTTTATTGGAGAAATGATCTCAGTAAAGTAAATTTAAGCTATACGTGATTTTGTTTAACTTTAGGTTGCATTTACTATAAAATAATCTTTTTAATTATAAAAAATTATTTTTTCCTAGGATTTGGTTTAATTATTTGGCTTATAAACCCATTACTCTGTCCAATTCATAAATTAAGAGTTTGAAAAATTTCTTCAACTTCAGCAATTTATTCAAACAAAACACAAAATTTAAAGTTAAAATTATTAGGTTTAATAGTGATTCACAAGAGGTAATTGAATTTGATATTGATAGGAATTAAGTTCAGTAATTATTAAAATTAATTTTATATTAGTTTTGAGACTCTCTATAAAAAGAGTTGAAAAAAGAGTATTTTTAAACAATTTTAGGATAAATTCTTTACAGATTTTTAGACACTTCTTCACCTTGGTTTTTCTAGCTTTATTCTTTTTGTTTTTAAGCTTTAGTTTTTTTTTCAATTTTCCATGTACTTTATAGCTTATGTTTAATATTTGAAGGGATATGTTTGAATTAAATGTTCTTAAATTTATGTAACTTGTTTAAAAGTACAATTAAATAAAGTAATGTTGTTAAAATTATAAGAGACTTATTGAAATTAATATATTTTTATATCAAGAGATGAGTAGTAAAACAAGAAGGACAAATGATTGATTCTTGAACAAATATTTATCTTAATTAATTTTTAATTGTTTCAAAAAGTAAGCACCTTACTTTTTTTTTTAGTTTAAGTATAAAATTTAATATATACTTTATATTGAATGCTAGGATTTTGTTTCAATCTCTTATGCAACTTTATATATATTATGCTTGATAATATGATGTTTTAATTTCTAAGTTTACCTTGATTATATAAATTGCATACACATAAACTAGAATTTTATGATCACATTCTAATTTTTTGGACAACAAATTTAAGGCTTTACTATCTTATCTTTGTTTTGTTTATACTTTTAGTTACATGTAATCTAGTTTAATTTCTTGGTATCCAATTAACAATTTTAAGTTATAGATTAAATTTTAATATAGTCTAGTTAATTTTTATGCAATTTTTAATTTCACCAAAAAAATTTATGCTGATGCATGTTAAAAGGATACCATATTAAATTAAAACTATAAGAAACATTATTAATATTATTTTGCATAGATATAAATCCTTTGTTTGTTAATTTGTTTAACTTTTTATAATTGTTAAACAAATTTATTTTATTTGTTTCATATTTTCTTTAGAGAATCTAAAATTTTTATTTATAACTTTTTTAGCTATTTTCTATATAGAAATAATCATAACTTTAACATAAGATGTGGTAGTCCTAACCAATATTAATATTACTTTGACAAGTTGTATTTTGATAGGAAAGATTCCACTGTCATCCTTTTTGGTGTATGTAGAGTGAAATAAAAAGTTTGATGGATTGAACTTCAAGAGGTAGTGACAAAAGATGTTTTTTCTTTTTTTATCATCTTAAACTTTGCAAAGTTCTTGACCAAAAAAAAGGCAAAGCTATTATATAATAAATTTAATCTTACCATTGTTATCGTTATGGATGATTGGGATCATAACGATTTCATAAGCAAGCATTATATATCTTAAATAAATTAGGTTATACATTATATGCTGTTTATATTTGAATCCATAGTTTAAATGCACCATGGAAAAATTAGGACAAAAAAATATAAGGTTTAAGATGTTGGTATGAAAAGGTTCGTAGTTGGTAAATTTTTGGATTCGAAGATGGTCGATTCAAAGACTATTACAAGCTAAGTTTAATAAGTTTTAACTCATCTTACAAGGTATTCATATTAAAGGTATTGTTCTAAATGAATCTTTCCAAGTGACTGTAATTATTGAAAGGTTTCCACCATATTTGAAAACTTTAAAAATTACCTATAATGCTTACGATTGCAAAACAAAAAGGTGAAGGTGATTTGTATTTAAAAGTGTATTTTTATCAAGATTTTATATCATTATTTTGTACTTGAAATATCAATAACTCCTTAACTAAATCATGTTTTATACTAACATATCTAATAATATAAGATACCTTTAATTGATGGTAAATGTTCATTTTAAATGTAGGTCTATCATATAAATAAAAGGATTGATTGATGACTTTAAGAACTGAAATTGAAAGGACAAAGAGATGGTTAAACTTAGAAAAGAGATGTTGGTGCAGTCTAAACTAGAATACTGTTCAGTAATTAGGTCATATCTGGAGTTGTAAATCTTAGATTTAAGTTTACTTTATATATATGAAAAGGTACGACATAAATCTATAACTTTCATATGGAGCCTAAGATTTGAAACGACCATTTTCAAGTTCAAATTATAACAATAACAAAAAAGTCTGAATCTGTCCTCTAGCCCGCACACTGTTCAGTGTTTGGCCCATATCTAGAGTTTTAGAAGTCTAAATGACCTTCAATTTTTTTTTGAAAAGCTAAGATAATTTTCTACAACTTTCATGTTTTTAAGTTGTTACAATTTTGACATTATTAATAATCTTTTGGGCAAATAAGAGAAGATAAGAATTGTTACCAAGTCAAGATGTGGCCACCCACTCGTCAGTTAGTCATCAAATCAATAGTTTTGAATTTTGGCCTATAAAATAAGGCATTTACCATGCATTTAGGTATCTTGGTTTCCAGATCAAGAACATGCTCTTGCTTTCTCTCTTTATATTTTTTGCATTGCTTATGTTTTGTTTTCATTAATATCAAGTTTATACCTTTCATTTTCTTTTCTTTACTTAGTTAATTTTTATCTTATTTATGTTGTTATTTTATTTATTTATTTTTCTTTCTTTTATTATGTTTAGCCAAGTTTATTATGTTCAGGTGAAAAGGTTACACTAGTGATGTTAGAATAAGTATAATATAAACTCAATATGGACTTTAATGTTTGATATTAAAATATTTTGTATTTGTTATCTTGTTCACTCTTTAATACTTTATTTGTTAAATGACTAATTTAGATTTATGTTGTATAACACTTGGTATAACAGATGCTTGCCACTTTCATAGCCCATACTATATGGTGTAATTGACACCTGAGCTATGAAAGGAACTTGATTTGTTGTTAACATAAGTTATAATAATGAATGTCTGATGAGATTTACAAGTATTAACATGAATCGAATAAGATGACTAATATAATCATGTTAACAATTTATAATCTGATTGCAACCTTCTTTGTGTGTGGTTTCCAATTAAGTAATAAAAGTTTATAGTATACTTGTTTGACATAGCATTAGTGAACCCTCTAACCTTGATATTTATTGTTATCATTGTTTAATCCTTACGTTAATCTTCCTTCTCAAAGTTCTCATCAACTTCTTCTTCTTCTTCTTCTTCTATTATTATTATTATTATTGTTATTGTTATTATTACTATTACTATTACTACTATTACTATTATTACTATTATTATTACTACTGCTGCTGCTACTATTATTATTACATTGTTATTGTTATTGTTGTTGTATTATTGTTATCTGTAATTTATACAATTAACCTCTTTGTGGTTCGACCCCGGTCTTGCTGGGTTATTTATTACTTTGACACTCTTGCACTTGGAAGAAGACATCAATCTTTTGGTCGTGTTAAGTTTTTGTACAAATTATGGTATATATTTTATTTTCTCTTTTCACTTTTCTTGTATATAAGTTTATTTCTTTTTCTTTTTTTGTTTTCTTCTTTCTTTTATTCTATTTCTACACGTGCATGAGAGCATGATCATGTATATTAAATGGTAGACTTTGTAGGGTATCCTCACCATTTTTAGAAAACATGGTCGAAGAAGATAATCAATCACTTCATAATAAGAATAATGAGAATAACCATGTTAGAACGCTTAGAAATCATATGAATCACACAAGAACAAGTGCACCCTCATGCATAGTTTTTTCTCTTGATGCATCTCATTTTAATTTTAAGAGAGATATTATTTAACTTTTACCTTTTTTTCATGGCTTAGATTTGAAAAATCCATACATGCATTTAATGGAATTTGAGGAGGTCTACAATATCTATAATAGCTTAAATTATAGAGTGAATACCATCAAATTAAATCTCTTTTTTCATTAAAAGATAAAGTTAAAATATGACTACAAAATTTGAGACAATAATCTATTTGTGCTTGGGATGAAATGCAACAACAATTTTTTCAAAAAAAAAATTTCATCTCACAAAACAAACTCTTTCAAAAAACAAATCACATTTTCACTTAAAAACCAGGAGAAACATTTTACCAATGTTGGGATAGGTATCAAGACTTACTTAATACTTGCCTTCATTATGGTTTTGAAACATGAAGATTATTTTTATATTTTTATAAGGGTTAACACCTAGAAATAGGTAAATGGTTGAATTAATAAGCAATGAAACTTATAAAAATAAAGACCTTGATGAAGCAATGAAATACTTAGACTTCTTAGCTGAAAATGCTTAAAATTAGGACACCGTAGGTACTTATGAGGCATCAAATAAAACTCAACCTCATATATCTAGTGGAGGTATGTACAACCTTAGGAAAGATCATGACCTTCAAGTCAAGTTTGCATCTTTAGCTAGAAAAGTCAAGGCACTAGAATTGAAAAAGAGTGGTCAATTAAAATCTATTGAAAACATTATGTGTCAAATATGTGAAACAAATGAACACTCGACCAATAACTGTCCAACTTTGCCTTCTTTTAAGCAATGTTTCCATGAATAAATCTATGTTTTAAATAGTTTCCAAAGACCCAATTAGAACCCATACTCGCAAACATACAACCCTAATTGGAGAAATCAACCAAATTTCAATTGGAAGAGTGATAATAACAATGGACAAACTTCATAACCACCATTTCAAGCACACCATAATTTCTAAAATTTTTATAGATATGCACCCCCTTATGCTACACCTCTTAAAACAAATTTTAAGGAAACATTGCATGCATTGATTAAAAAACAAGTGACAATCAATACTCAACTTGCTCAAAATATAATAGATTTTAAAGATACTCTTGCAAAATTGACATTTGCTCTCAATTTTTAAGAGAAATGTAGGTTTTCATCTTAACCACAACAAAATCCTAAGGGGCAATACAGTGCAAATGCATGTATTTCCAGAAGCCAACATATGGATCAAGTCAAATCAGTCACTACTCTTCACAGTCGTAAGGTTATTGATTGATATTTAAAAGTGTATTTTTATCAAGGTTTTATATCATCATTTTACACTTGAAGTATGAATAACTCCTTAACTAAAATATGTTCTATAATAATATATCTAATAATATAAGATACCTTTAATTTATGGTAAATATTCATTTTAAATGCAGGTCTATCACATAAATGAAAGGATTAATTGATGAATTCAAGAACTAAAATTAAAAGGATAAAAAGATGGCCAAACTTAGAAAAGAGATGTTGGTGTAATCCAAATCAGAACACTGTTCGGTAATTGGGTCATATCTAGAGCTATAGACCTTAGATTTAGGTTTTATTTTTATGGATGAAAAGGTAAGACATAGGCCTATAACTTTCATATGGAGCCCAAGATCTAAAAACATCATTTTCAAGTCCAAATTGTTGCAACAACAAAGAAGCCTGAATCTGTTCTCCAGCTTGAGCACTGTTCAGTATTTTAGCCATATCTAGAGTTCTAGAAGTCAAAATGAGCTGAATTTTTTATACAAGAAAACTAAGATAATTTCCTACAACTTTCATGTTTCAAGTGGCTCTAATTTTGACGTTATCAATAGTGTTTTGGGTAGACAAAAGAATATAAGGATTGTTACCAAGTCAAGAGTTAGTCACCCACTCATTAATTAGTCATTAAATCAATAGTTCACAATTTTGGCCTATAAAAGGAGGCATTTGCCATGCATTTAGGCATCTTGGTGTCCAAATCAAGATTATACTCTTGTTTTCTCTCTTTGTATTTTTTGTAATGTTTATGCTTTGCTTTCATTAATATCAAGTTTATGCCTTCCATTTCCTTTCCTTTCCTTTGTTAACTCTTATCTTATTTATATTCTTATTTTGTTTATCTATTTTTCTTTCATTCATTATGTCTAGGTAAGTTTATTATGTCAATATGAAAAGGTTACACTAAGGTGTAAGAATAAGTATAGTATAAACTTAATATAGACTTTAATGTTTTATACTAACATGTTTTATATTTGTTATCTTGTTTAATCTTTAATACTTTGCATGTTCAATGACTAATCTTGATTTATGTTGTGTAATATTTGGTACAATAAATGCTTGACACTTTTATAGCCCATACTGTATGGTATAACCGACACCTGAGTTATGAAAAGAACTTGATTTGTTGTTAACATAAGTTATAATCATGAATGCCTGATAAAAATTACAAGTATTAGCATTAATTGAATAAGATGACTAATGTAATCATGTTAACAATCTATAATTTGATTGGAACCTCCTTTGTGTATGACTTCCAATTGAATAATAATAGTTTATACTATACTTGTTTGACATACCATTAGTGGATCCTCTAACCTTGATATTGTTTGTTATCGTTGTTGAATCCTTACTTTAATTTTCCATCTCAAAGTTCTCATCAATTTTTCTTCTTCTTCTTCTTTATTATTGTTATTACTACTACTACTACTACTACTACTACTACTACTAGCAGTATTATTACTGTCTCTTATACACATCNTTATTGTTGTTGTTGTTGTTGTTGTTGTTGTATTATTGTTATTTATAATTTGTACAATTAACCTCCCTGTGGTTCGACCCCGATCTTGCCGGGTTATTTATTACTTCGACACTTCTGTACTTGGGAGAAGACATCAATCTTTTAGTCGTGTCAAGTTTTTAGCGCCGTTACCGGGGAGGTAAGTTTTGTATAAATTATAATATTTATTTTATTTTCGCTTTTCACTTTTTTTATATATAACTTTGTTTCTTTTCTCTTGTTTCTTCTTCTTCTTTTGTTTTCTTTTTCCTTTTATTCTATTCCTACACGTGTATGAGAGTGTGGTCACGTACATCAAGTGGTAGACTTTGTAGGGTATTGTCATCATTTTCAGAAAATATAGCCGAAGAAGATAATTAATCCCTTCATAATGAGAATAATGAGAATAATCGTGTTAGAACACTTAGAGACCATATGAATCCCATAAGAACAAGTGCACCATCATGCATGGTTTTTTCTCCTGATGCATCTCATTTTAATTTTAAGCCAAACATTATTCAACTTTTACCTTCTTTTCATGACTTAGAATTGAAAAATTCATACTTGCATTTAAGAGAATTTGAGGAGGTCCGCAACACATATAATAATTTAAATTATAGCATGAACACCATCAGATTAAATCTTTTTTTTATTAAAAGATAAAGCTAAAACATGGCTATAAAATTTAAGACCAGGATCCATTCGTGCTTAGGAGGAAATGTAACAACAATTTTTAAAGAAGTTTTTCCCATCTTATAAAACAAAACTCTTTTAAAAGACAAATCACCACTTTCACTTAAAAACAAGGAGAAACATTTTACTAATGTTGGGATAGGTATCAAGACTTGTTTGGTACTTGCCCTCATCATGGTTTTGAAACATGGAGATTGGTTTCACATTTCTATGAAGGGTTAACATCTAAAGATAGGCAAATGGTTGAATTAATGTGCAATGAAACTTTTAAAGACAAAGACCCTGATGAAGCAATGGAATACTTAGACTTATTAGCTGAAAATGCTCAAAATTAGGACACCGTAGGTACTTATGAGGCACCGAATAAAACTCAACCTCATACATCTAGTGGAGGTATGTATAACCTTAGGAAATATCATGACTTTCAAGCCAAGTTTGCATCTTTAGCTAGAAAAGTCGAGGCACTAGAATTGAAAAAGAGTGGTCAATTAAAATCTATTGAAAACATTGTGTGTCAAATATGTGAAACAAATGAACACTCAACCAATAATTGTCCAACCTTGCCTTCTTTTAAGGAATGTCTCCATGAACAAGCCTATGTTTTAAACAATTTCCAAACGGCCAACCACAATCCATACTCGTAAATTTACAACCCTGGTTGGAGAAATCACCCAAATTTTAGTTGGAAGAGTGAGAACAACAATGTACAAACTTCACAACCATCATTTCAGGCACACCACAATTTCTAAAATTCTCATGGATATGCAACTCCTTATGCTCCACCTCCTAGAAGAAATCTTAAGGAAACATTGCATGCATTCATTGAAAAGTAAGAGACAATCAACACTCAACTTGCTTAAAACATGACAGATTTTAAAGATACTCTTGCAAAATTGACATCTGCTCTTAGTTTCCAAGAGAAAGGTAAGTTTCCATCTCAACCACAATAAAATCCCAAGGGGCAATACAATGTCAAATAAGTTACTATTCTTCGCAGTGGTAAGGTTATTGAAAAACCCTCTCTTGAACCTTATAAGAAAGATGATGGGTCAATCTTTAAGGGTAAGAAAGGGGTTGAATCTGAAAATTACAAAGAAAAGACGATTCTCCACCAGCACTTCCATTTCCTCAAGCTATGACTAAACAAAGAAAAGTCAATCACAACTCTGAAATTTTTGAAACTTTCAAACAGGTAAGAATCAATATACCTTTGGTGGATGCTATTAAATAGGTTCCTTCCTATGCTAAAGTTTTAAAAGATCTATGTACTATGAAGAGGAAACTGAATGTGAAAAAAAAAAGCCTTTTTAGCTGAACAAGTAGCTATTCTTTAGAACAATAGTGCTTTGAAATATAAAGACTTTGATTGTCCTACAATTTCTTGCTTTATTGAAGAGCATAAAATTGAAAGAGCCTTACTTAATCTCGGTGCTAGTATGAATTTACTTCCATATTTAGTTTTTTAGAGTCTCAATGTAGGTGAGTTAAAACCAACTTCTATATCTCTTATACTTGCCGATAGATCTATAAAAGTGCTTAGAGGAATAATTAAAGATGTGTTAGTACAAGTTGATAAATTCATTTATCCTGTGGATTTTGTTGTCTTGGAGACACAACCTACTGAAGCATGTAATTCATTTCCTATTATTTTAGGACGTCCGTTTCTTGTAACTTCTAAAGCATTGATTAATTGTAGGAATGGACTGATGAAGCTATCATTTGAAAACATGATATTGGAGATGAATATTTTCAACATTTGCAAGCAACCTGAAAATGATAATGATTTACAAGAAGTAGATTATATTGAGGCATTAGTTTATAATCAACTTGAATCTACTTTAAGTAAAAAAGAGTTGGATGAATTTAAAGATTTGTAAATGATTTATTTTAAGGAAGAAATCATGGATGAAAAATGCACAAAAAATGTTGATGCGAATCTTTTGTCAACAGTGACAACAAATTCGACATCTGACATCACACCAATCGATGATTACTTTCCTGATGAATCCTTACTTTCTCTTAATCCAATGCCTTAGTATGATAAAAATATCAATTTTCTTGCTTCAGGAGATTTGCCAGTTGATTGGAGTACCCAAGAAAAAGAAAAGTTTTTGAATGAAGTGAAGAATTTTTATTGTGATGACTCTAACTTATTAAAGATTATCCTGATCTCAAAGATTCATTCCCGAAAATAATGTAAGTAGTGTCATTAAACTTTGTCATTTTCAAGCATGTGGAAGTTATTTTTCATAAAAAAAGACAGTCGCAAAAATCTTTTAAAATAGATTTTATTTGTAAACAAGAGAAGATAAGGATTGTCACCAAATCAATAGTTGGTCACCCACTCATCAATTAGTCATCAAATCAGTAGTTTCTAATTTTAGCCTATAAAAGGAGGCATTTGCCATGCATTTAGGCATCTTTGTTTCCAGATCAAGATCATGCTCTTGCTTTCTCTCTTTGTATTTTTTTGTATTGCTTATGTTTTGCTTTCATTAATATCAAGTTTATGTCTTTCATTTCCTTTCCTTTGCTATGTTAACTCTTATCTTATTTATGTTCTTATTTTTTTCATCTATTTTTCTTTCTTTTATTATGTCTAGCTAAGTTTATTATATCAAGGTGAAAAAGTTACACTAATGGTGTAAGAATAAGTATAGTATAAACTTAATATGAACTTTAATGTTTTATACTAACATGTTTTCGTTGAATACCATGCTTGTTTATACTATATTTGTTTGACATACCATCAGTGGATCCTCTAACCTTGATATTGTTTGTTATCATTGTTTACTCCTTACTTTAATTTTTCATCTTAAAGTTCTCATCAATTTTTTTTTCTTCTTTATTATTATTATTATTACGACTACTACTACTACTATTACTACTACTACTACTACTACTACTATTACTACTATTAGTATTATTATTGCTAATATTATTATTGTTGTTGTTGTTGTTGTTGTTATTGTTACATTGTTGTTGTTTATAATTTGTATAATTAACCTCTCTATGGTTTGACCCCAGTTTTGCTGGGTTATTTATTACTTTAACACTCCTGCACTTGGGAGAAGACATCAATCTTTTCGTCGTGTCAACTCTCATCAATCAATGCTTTTATTTATGTGATAGGCCTGTATTTAAAATAAATATTTACCATAAATTAAAGGTATCTTATATTATTAGATATGTTATTATAAAGCATGTTTTATTTAAGGAGTTATTGATACTTCAAGTGCAAAATGATAATATAAAACCTTGATAAAAATGCACTTTTAAGTCTTAATCACTTAACTAAACATAATAAAAGAGAGAAACATAAATAAACAAGAAAAGAACATAAATAAGATAAAATTTAACTAGGTAAAGGAAATGAAATGAGAAGTGTAAATAAGATATTAATATAAGTAAAATCGAAGCATTACAATAAAGAGAGAGCAAGAGCATGATCTTAATCTAAAAAATAAATACCTAAATACATGGCAAATGTCTCCTTCTATAGGCTAAAATTTGAAATTATTGATTTGATGACTAATTGTCAAGTAGGTGGCCACATCTTAACTTGGTGACAATTCTTATCTTTTTGTCTGGAAAAAACATCATTGATAACTTCAAAATTTGAACCAATATTTCTCATAAAAGTTTTAAAAAATTGTCTCAACTTTCTAGAAAAAACAATTGAGGTTATGTGGACTTTTAGAACTCGAGATATGGGTTGAATACTGAATAATATCTAGGTCGTAGTACATATCTAGACTTTTACTTTGTTGCTAAAATTTAGACTTCCAAACAACAGAATTGAGTTTTGTCTTTCATATGAAAATTTAGACCTATGTCTTAGCTTTCCATTCATATAAAGCAGATCTAAATCTGAGATCTACAGCTCTAAATATGATCCAATTATCAAATAGTATTCCAATTTGGACTGCCCTGACATTTCTTTTCTGAGTTTGACGGCCCTCTTTTTGTCCTTTCAATTTCAATACTCCAACTCATTAAACAATCCTTTTATTTATGTGATAGACCTGTATTTAGGATGAATATTTACCATAAAATAAAGGTATCTTACCGTATCAAACTTGTTATTATAAAATATGCTTTGGTTAATGAGTTATTGATACTTTAAGTGCAAAATAATGATATAAAACCTCCATAAAAATTCATTTTTAAGAATTAATCAGACCCCCTCAACCAGCTTATTACTAGTCCTTAGTAATTAAAGCATTAAAATAATTTTTTTTTTTGCAAATTCCACAAACTAAGACATTCATCATTCAACTTTTATTAATCTATCCAAATAAATAAACTCTCATTAAATTTATATATCTGACCAATACCTCTTAAACAAGATATTAATAAACCTTTCTTTTATGTTTAATATATCAACATATAGTTATGAGACTTTACTTGAAAAAAAAACAAAATTTTTGTTCTAAGGTTTAAGGTTAACTTCCTTGGATTGAGATTATTATCCGTTTCTTTTCTTTTTCTTTTTTTATTAATAAATATACATATAACTTAAAACATAATGCATCTTTAACCTATATAATGAGCTTTTGACTGATAACTCCTAGACTAGTTGATCTTAGGGCATTGGGTGTTGAAACATTCCTACGAGCTTCATAACTTGGGTTGCAGATATTGATACATAGAGAATTGAATGTTTAATTCCGTTAAGCTTTTCTCTTCAACCCATGTAACAAGCATTAGGCTAATAGTTTCCAAGTCAGTTGTCTTTAGGGTATCAGGTGAAAAAACATCCCTTCAGTCTTAATTGCTTAGATTAGGAAGGCTACGAAACCAAACTTTTCTATATTTTTATTATCATCATTCTCTTTTGCAAATTATATAATATCTCTTTCTCTTAGTTATTATCTTCAACAAAAGAACATAAATAATATAATAATCCAATATGCAAGCCACAATCATATGTTAAAGTGTGTATGAAAATGAAGGTTTAAGAATATTTGTTAAATTAGTATATGAGTAGAATTAAGTGATAAAAATGCAAGAGTTTATAAACCTCACTATTTCAAGAAGTATTTTGATAAATCTTATTAAGAATGTTTACTAAGATGCGTTTAAAGCATGTTTTATAATCACATATCTAATAATATAAGATACCTTTAATTTATGGTAAATATTCATCTTAAATACAGGCTTATTACATAAATAAAAGGATTGATTGATGAGTTTAAGTACTAAAACTAAAAAGACAAAAATATGACCAAACTTAGAAAAGAGATGCTGGTGCAGTCTAAATTGAAACACCATTCGGTAATTAAGTCATATCTAGAGTTGTAGATCTTGGTTTCTAGATCAAGATCGTGCTTTTGCTTTTTCTTTTTGTATTTTTGTAGTGCTTAAGTGTTACTTTTATTAATATCAAGTTTATGCCTTTCATTTTCTTTCCTTTACTTAGTTAACTTTTATCTTGTTTATGTTCTTATTTTGTTTATTTATATTTTTTTCTTTCATTATATTCAGCTAAGTTTATTATGTCAAGGTGAAAAGGTTATACTAATATATAAGAATAAACATACTATAAACTCAACATGGACCTTAATGTTTGATACTAACATGTTTTGTATTTTTTTTTATCTTATTCACTCTCAAATACTTTGCTTGTTAAATGACACTTTCATAGATTTACCGTATAACACTTTAATTTACAACACTTTAATTTATCACTTTCAAGCTAAGACAAGTATAGAAAATTTATCACTTTAATTTATGGTATAGATTTGTGTTGTATAACACTTGGCACAACAAATACTTGACACTTTCATAGCTTAACCGTATAACGTACACCTATGTTATGAAAAGAACTTGATTTGTTGTTAACATAAGTTATAATAATGAATGTCTGACGAGATTTACAAGTATTAGCATGAATCGAATAAGATGACTAATATAATCATGTTAACAATTTATAATCTGATTGCAACCTTCTTTGTGTGTGGTTTCCAATTGAATAACAAGAGTTTATATTATACTTGTTTGACATACCATTAGTGGATTCTCTAATCTTGACATTTGTTATTATTATTTTTTAATCCTTACATTGATCTTCCTTCTCAAAGTTTTCATCAACTTCTTCTTCATCTTCATCTTCTTTACTACTACTATCACTACTACCACTACTACTACTATCACTACTACCACTACTACTACTGTTATTATTATTATTGTTGTTGCTGCTGCATTATTGTTATTTATAATTTATACAATTAACCTCCTTGTGGTTTGACTCTAGTTTTGCCGGGTTATTTTTTACTTCAACACTCATGACTTGGAAGAAAATATCAATCTTTTGGTCGTATCAACTAGTAAATAGGGTTTTTTCTAGTCAGATTTCCAAGACTATACCAAGCATGTTCTTTATAAAATTATGACCATAAATCATGAATTACAGGATGCACATCTCTACTAGGATACGTCTCAAGAGTCAATAGAAGATTATCTAAAGACCATTTACTCAAGCCATCTTTAATGAATTATATTTTATCTTCACGGTTTATACATACCATTCCTAAAGAATGACATGTTGCGTTACAAGTCTATTTGGCACGTCTGTGATAGACTTTCAATTATTTTACATGACGTTTCTTTGCAAAAGTGCTTTTACCTGTTCTAGGTATGTGTGAAATGAAGGAATTAGAGGACTCACCTGATAATCAGACCTCTACTTCAATGAACCAGCGAATATGTTCAGGAATTTCATGATTCATTAACAACCTTAATCTTGCACATCTAACATGGTCAATTTTTGTAAGTGCATTTTAAGGAAAAACAGGAAAATAATTTTTAATTTTTCAAGAGTGGTGTCCATTTTCAAATGAGAAGTGGAAAAAAGATGTAAAGATAAGGAATTAGAAATTAAATAAATATATACACAGATATCAATTCTCATGGAAAACTGAAAAAAAACAATTTAAGAGTCACGGAGTACCGTTATCCACCATTTAACAGGGGAGAGAGACTAGCAAAATAAGAGTCACTCATAAAAAAAACACAAAAATAATGTGAGAAAAATAAAATAATTAACCTTTATCTATAATATCATTCAAACTAATAGATTCATTTTCACTAGGAAGATTATCAAAGTAAGCTTTTAAATGATATCCATTTACTTTAAAAACATTATCTTTATTTGGATTGTCAATATCAAAGGCCTATAAGGATATACATGTTTCACAATAAATGGATCGCTTCATCTTGATCTTGGTTTTATAGGAAATAAATGGAGTCGAGAATTATAAAGCAAATTTTTTTTTACCAGTATCAAGTTTTGCAAAATGCATTTGTGTCTTTATACATGATAGGCTAATAAAATCCATTTTCTAAGATTTTTACAGTCATTGTTTTTACTAGAAATGACTCTCACATGCCTCAAAATGAAAAATTTTAATGAAACTACTTACCTCATTGTCCGCAATGTAGCTATGAAATATTTAATCATGATAATATTTAAATAAGTAGGGGTCATCCTAGTAAAAGTTCTTCACTTCATTCAAAAACTTTCTTTTATCTTGGATATTCCAATGAGCTGGTAAATCTCTTGAAGCAAGAAAATTGATATTTTTAGCATGCTAAGGCATTGAACTAGGAGAAAGTAAGGATTTGTTAGGAAAGTAATCATCGATTTGTATGATGTCAAATGTCGAATTTATTGTCACTTTTAACAAAAGATCCACATTAACATTTTTAGTGCCTTTTTCATTTGTGATTTCTTCTTGAAAATAAATTATTTGTAGTTCTTCAGATTTATCAAACTCAGTTTTACTTAAGGTAGATTCAAATTGATCATAAACTAATTCTTCAATAAAATCTACTTCTTCAAAATCATTGTCATTTTCAGGTTGCTTGCAAATGTTAAAAATATTCATCTCCAATGTCATGTTTTCAAATGATAGCTTCATCAATTCATTCCTATAATTAATTAATGCATTAGAAGTTATAAGAAATAAACGTTTTAAAATAACAGGAAATGAATTATATGCTTCAATAGGTTGTGTGTCCAAGACAATAAAATCCACAGGATAAATGAATTTATCAACTTGTACTAACATATCTTTAATTATTCCTCTAGACACTTTTATAGATTTATCAGCAAGTATGAGAGTTACAGAAGTTGGTTTTAACTCATATAGATTGAGACTTTGAAAAATTGAATATGGAAGTAAATTCACACTAATTCCAAGATCAAGTATAATTTTTTTAATTTTATGTTCTCTAATAAAGTTAGAAATTATAGGATAACTAGGGTCTTTATATTTTAAAGCATTAATGGTTTGAAGAATGATACTTGTTCGAGTAAAAAGACTTTTTTTTCACATTCAGTTTTCTCTTCACAGTGCATAGATCTTTAAAAAATTTAGCATAAAAAGGAACCTGTTCAATAACATCCAGCATCAGTATATTGATCCTTACCTGTTTGAAAGTTTTAAAGATTTTAGAGTTGTAATTGATTTTTTTTTGTTTGGTTATGGCATGAGAAAATGAAAGTATTGGCGAGAAATCAGTCTTTTCTTTGTAATATTTAGATTCAACACTTTTCTTATCCTCAAAGATTAACTTATCATATTTCTCATAAAGTTCAAGAATGAGTTTTTTAATAACCTTACCACTACAAAAAGTGATAACT
The DNA here is from genome assembly GCA_015708895.1 of Populus ilicifolia. NCBI lineage: Eukaryota > Viridiplantae > Streptophyta > Magnoliopsida > Malpighiales > Salicaceae > Populus > Populus ilicifolia. Next base: position 151,052 of record SRLM01000742.1, read on the forward strand.
GATTTGACTTGATCCATATGTTGATTTTTAAAACTATTTGCATTTGCATTGTATTGCCCTTTGGGATTTTGTTATGGTTGAGATAGAAAATTACCTTTCTCTTAGAAACTGATAGCATATGTGAACTTTGCAAGAGTGTCTTTAAAATCTGTCATGCTTTGAGCAAGTTGACAGTTGATTGCCTCTTGCATTTCAATAAATGTATGCAATGTTTTCTCAATATTTCTTTTAAAAGGTGGAGAATAAGGAGATGCATATCCATGAGAATTTTAAAAATTATGGTGTACTTGAAATGATGGTTATGAAGTTTGTGCATTATTATTATCACTCTTCCAACTGGAATTTGGGTGATTTCTCCAACTAGGATTATATGTTTGCGAGTATGGGTCATGATTAGGTCTTTGAAAATTATTTAAAGCATGAGCTTATTCATGGAGAATTTATTTAAAAAAAGACAAAGTTGGATAGTCATTGATTGAGTGTTCATTAGTTTTACAAATTTGACACACAATGTCTTGAACATATTTTAATTGACCACTCTTTCTTAATTTTAGTGCCTCGACTTTTCTAACTAAAGAGGTAAATTTGACTTCAAGGTCATGATTTTCCCTAAAGTTGTATATATCTCCACTAGATATATGAGATTGAGTTTTATTCGGTGACTCATAAGTGCTTCTAGTGTCCTAATTTTGAGCATTTTCAGCTAGCAAGTCTAGTATTCCATTACTTCTTCAGAGCCTTTATCTTTAAAAGTTTCATTGTATATCAATTCCACCATTTGCCTATATTTAGATGTTAACCCTTCATAAAAATGTGAAATGAATCTCCATGTTTCAAAACCATAATAAGGGCAAGTCTTAAGCAAGTCTCGATACTTATCCTAACATTGATAAAATGTTTCTCCTAGTTTTTGAGTGAAAGTAATGATTTATCTTTTGAAAGAGTTTGTTCTGTGAGATGAGAAAAACTTCTTTAAAAACTGTTGTTTCATTTCATCCCAAGCACGAATGGATCCTGATCTCCAATTTTATAGCCATGTTTATCTTTTAATGAAAAAGGAAAAAGCTTTAATGTGATAGTATTTATGCTACAATTTGAGTCATTATAGGTGTTATAGACCTCCTCAAATTTCTTTAAATGCAAGTATGGATTTTCCAAGTCTAAGCCATCAAAAAATGATAAAAGTTGAATAATGTCTGGCTTAAAATTAAAATGAGATGTATCAGGAGCGAAAGCTATACATGACGGTGCACTTGTTCTTGTGGGATTCATGTGGTCTCTAAGTGTTCTAACACGGCTATTCTTATTATTTTCATTATGATGTGACTGATTATCGTTTTCGGTCATATTTTCTAAAAATGATGAGGATACCTTACAAAGTCTACCACTTAATGTTTGTGACCAAACTCTCATGCATATATAGAAAGATAATAAAAGGATGAAGAAAAAAATAAAAGGAAACAAAACAAAACTAAAATAAAGTTAGATACAAGAAAAGAGAAAATAAAATAAATACTATAATTTTTATAAGAATTTACCTCCCCGGTAATGACACTAAAAACTTGGCATGGCCAAAAGATTGATATTTTCTCCCAATTACAGGAGTGTCAAAGTAATAAATAACTCGACAAGATCGAGGTCGAACCATAGGGAGGTTAACAATATAAATTATAAACAACAACAACAACAACAATAAAATGTTAAAGAGGACTTTGAGATGTAAGATTAATATGAAGATTAAACAATAAAACCAAATGTCAAGATTAAAGGATCCACTAATGGTATTTCAAACAAGTGTAGTATAAATTCTTATTACTTAACTAAAAACCACACACAAAGAAGGTTCCAATCGGATTACAAATTGTTAACATGATTACATTAGTTATCTTATTTGAATAATACTAAACTTGTAAATGTTGTCAGGAATTTGATTAGAACTCAAAAGTGCATTTTTATCATGATTTTATATCATCATTTTGCACTTGAAGTATCAATAACTCGTTAACTAAAGTACGTTTTATAATAATCTATCTAATAATATAAGATACCTTTAATTTGTGGTAAATGTCCATTTTAAATGCAGGCCTATCATATAAATAAAAAGATTGATTAATGACTTTAAAAACTTCAATTGCAAAGGCAAAAAGATGATCAAACTTAGAAAAGAGATGTCAATGCAATCCAAATTGAAACACTATTCGGTAATTGGGTCATATTTGAAGCTATAGATCTTAGATTTAGGTCTACTTTATATGGATGGAAAGGTAAGACATAGGCCTACAACTTTCATATGAGCCCAAGATCTAAAAAGGCCATTTTCAAGTCCAAATTGTTGCAACAACAAAGAAGCCCGAATCTGTCCTCTATCTGAGTACTGTTTAGTATTTTGGCTATATCTAGAGTTCTAGAAGTCGAAATGAGCTGACTTTTTGACACAAGAAAGTTAAGACAATTTTCTAGAACTTTTATGTTTTCAAGTGGCTCTAATTGTGATGTCATCAATGACATTT
>SRLM01000744.1:0-54943 GCA_015708895.1 Populus ilicifolia
ATTTTGTTTATCTATTTTTCTTTCTTCCATTATGTCTAGTAAGTTAATTATGTCAAGGTGAAAAGGTTACACTAATGGTGTAAGAATAAATATGGTATAAACTTAACATGGACTTTAATGTTTGATACTAACATGTTTTATATTTGTTATCTTGTTCACTCTTTAATACTTTGCACAACAAATGCTTGGCACTTTCATAGCTCATAATGTATGGTATAACCGACACCTGAGCTATGACTGGAACTTGATTTGTTGTTAATATAAGTTATAATCATGAATGCTTGACGAAATTTACAAGTATTAGCATTAATTGAATAAGATGACTAATGTAATCATGTTAACAATCTATAATCTGATTGGAACCTCCTTTATATGTGGTTTCCAATAGAACAATAAGAGTTTATACTATACTTGTTTGAAATACCATTAGTGGAACCTCTAACCTTGACATTAGTTATTATCATTGTTTAATCNTTCTATCTCCAAGTTCTCATCATCATCATCATCTTCTTCTCTTTCTTTATTATTATTATTATTATTATTATTATTATTATTATTATTATTATTATTGTTGTTGTTGTTGTTGTTATTTATAATTTATACAATAACCTCCTTGTGGTTCGACCCCGGTCTTGCCGGGTTATTTATTACTTCGACACTCCTGCACTTGGGAGAAGACATTAATCTCTTTGTCGTGTCATTTTGCAAATGGAAGGGGAACATCTCCTATATAACCCTATTTTCATAAAATTGGATGTTTACATCCTAATTCTTTTGTAGAAGTCCCCAACATCTTATCCCTAATCAACCATCACTTAATTTTCAGATTCTAGGTTGATCGAGTTAATATTTTCAAACAAATGAATATGGAGATGCAAACCTTCAAATTGAATAAGGTTGGATCCAAACAAAAGATATACCCGCCCTCTAATAACTTTAGGTGGTCTCCATTAACGATGATGTCGGAATTACTCTAATATAGCCTTGAAAATGACTTGCTCGGTCAGTTTTAGTTGAGATACTTATAAGTGTAAAACCACCCAACCTTCTCATGTTCTCACACTTTAAAGCTCATAAAGGGTTCTTATCAAGGGTTATACATTGTTCTCATATGATCAAAAGTTGAAGAATGCATATCTTTGTCTCTAAGTAAAGGAAAACCATCAAGAAAGGCTCATTTGACAAAGAGTCTTGTGGCATTATGAGTTGAATTGCCATTAAGACTAAAACAAATTAAAATATGATAATATCACAATAACTTTGTAGATATGATCAAATAGAAGTGATTATTAGGGGCATACCATCTTCCCATCTTATGGTAGAACTTTATCCTCTATCCTCAAAAATACACATTACCTTTTTCATACCCTACTCTTGTCATTTGTGCTTTGAGGTTTTTTAAGCATTCCACCTCCAGTGCATTCACCGATCCAATACCTGAAGCATGATTGGGTAGAGGGTTCAAACTCATGTTTGGAGTTCATTCGAAGGTTATCCATCCAGCTTTAATCAAACGTATAAGCCTATTCCTGAAGCCATAGCAAATATGAAGTCATGTCCTACAACACCAACATGATACTTGTAAGTGAGGTCAAGTTTTATACCAGTTAAGGTAAGGTGGTTGTATAGGCGTGAGAGGTTCAAGAACTATATGTCCAATGCTCAGTAGCTTTTAGTATATTTCATTTAAAGGCAGCAATAATAAAGGTAATTGTTCTTAGATTCTTTGGTGTTTGGTTTGAGACTCAGGTTTTCTAGTAGGAAAAAAAAGATAAGATTGATGTTGGTGATTTGGGGTGAAAAGAATAGAGTGTGGTATTTTTGAAATGGGTTCTTCCTGCCCTCAACACAGTTAATTTTTTTCTTTTTACCTTTAAAGCCCCTTTTCTCCACAGGTGCAAAGATTCTACCACTCTTTACTCTATGTGCACAGCTACTATCACAGTGTTAGTAAATTGTTAAGCCGAACTACCCATCATATGCTCGTAGTATGGGTTTTTAAGTGTGTTAGCAAACAGAGTGACCATCTCTTTATCCAGGAATGGAGGATGTACTTGAGCAAGTAGATCTCTCCACTTTTGAGCATATTCCTTTATGCTTTCCTTATCCCTTTTATCTAGATTGGACAAATTGGTTTTATTAAGAGTGATGTCCTTATTGTACTTGCATTGCTTCATAAAAGTATCTACCAAGTCATTTTATTTCTGGATTTTGGTGTTATCCAATCTCATGTATCAGCTTAATGTCACTCCAATTAAGCTACCTTAAAAAAAATACATCAGTAGTTTTTCATCGTGTACTACTTCTATCATTTTATTGCAATACGATTTGAGATGAGTTATAGGATATTATGTTCCAATATATCTAATGAACTCAAGAACACGAAACTTCTTCAAGACAACCATATTTGGAACCAAATACACTTCTGTTGCTCATGCTGGATCATACAAGTCTACCTCTTCAATGACTCTAATTTTGGCTTCTAGTGCCGCCATCTTATCTTAGACAATGTCATTAAATGACTTGGTCTTATAGGACTCATTGATAAATGCATCCATGACAATAGAGGCTAGTGCCGAAGTCGCTGAGTAAATAAATGCTGGATTGTGTGGAGGTTCTTGACTATGTTCATTCATTGTTTTTTTGGGTTAAGCAATTACCAGAAGCTGAACAAAAATAACTGACTAGTTAAAAGGACATTCACTAGAGGTATTTCTAAGTGTATGCTCAAGTGAGCTAGTGAAATAAGTCATGCTTGCTTTTAGAGACTCTAATTCTTTATGGAAATGGGCATCATAGTAAGCATGCTCTTCATCTTCCATGTTTCTTGTACGAAGTCAGGTGTTGTAGACTCTTTGGAGACCTATATTTCAACCTATTGCATGTATGTATGTTATTTATAATGGATTGATATTTGTGTATGAATGTGACACGACGAAAAGATTGATGTCTTCTCCCAAATGCAGGAGTGTCGAAGTAATAAATAACCCGGCAAGACCGGGGTCGAACCACAGGGAGGTTATTATACAAACTATAAATAACAATGATACAACAACAATAATAATAACAATAATAGCAATAATAATAATAATAATAATAATAATAATAATAATAATAATAATAATAATAATAATACTAGTAGTAGTAATAATAATAATAATAATAAAGAAAGAGAAGAAGAAGAAGATGATGATGATGATAAGAACTTGGAGATAGAATATTAATGCAAGGATTAAATAGTTATAATATCAAATGTCAAGGTTAGAGGTTTCACTAATGGTATGTCAAACAAGTATAGTATACACTCTTATTGTTCAATTGGAAACCACACATAAAGGAGGTTCAAATCAGATTATAGATTGTTAACATGATTACATTAGTCATCTTATTCAATTAATGCTAATACTTGTAAATTTCATCAAGCATTCATGATTATAACTTATATTAACAACAAATCAAGTTCTTTTCATAGCTCAGGTGTCGGTTATACCATATAGTATGGGCTATAAAAGTGTCAAGCATTTGTTGTACCAATTGTTATACAATATAAATCAAGATTAGTCATTTAACAAGCAAAGTATTAAAAAGTGAACAAGATAACAAATATAAAACATGTTAGTATCAAACATTAAAGTCCATGTTAAGTTTACATTATACTTATTCCTACACCATTAGTGTAACCTTTTGACCTTGACATAATTAACTTAGCTAGACATAATGAAAGAAAGAAAAATAGATAAACAAAATAAGAACATAAAAGTTAACTAAGTAAAGGAAAGAAAATGAAAGGCATAAACATAATATTAATAGAAGCAAAGCATAAACATTACAAAAAATACAAAGAGAGAAAGGCAGAGCATGATCATGATCTGGACACCAAGATGTCTAAATGCATGGCAAATGCCTCCTTTTATAGGCCAAAATTGAGAACTATTGATTTGATGACTAATTGATGAGTAGATGGCCAACCCTTGACTTGGTGACAATCCTTATCTTCTCTTGTCTGCCCAAAACATCATTGATGATGTCCAAATTAGAGCCACTTAAAAACATGAAAGTTTTAGGAAATTGTATCAGCTTTCTTATGTAAAAACTTTATTCATTTTGACTTCTAGAACTCCAGATATGGCCAAAATACTGAACAGTGCTCGGGCTAGAGGACAAATTCAGGCTGCTTTGTTGTTACAATAATTTGGACTTGAAAATGGCCTTTTTAGATCTTGGGCTCCATTTGAAAGTTGTAGGCCTATGTCTTACCTTTCCATCCATATAAAGTAGACCTAAATCTGAGATCTATAGCTCCAGATATGACCCAATTACCGAACAGTGTTCCGGTTTGGATTGTGCCGACATCTCTTTTCTAAGTTTGATCATCTCTTTGCCTTTGCAATTGAAGTTCTTAAAGTCATCAATCAATCCTTTCATTTATGTGATAGGCCTGTATTTAAAATGGACATTTACCATAAATTAAAGGTATCTTATAGTATTAGATAGATTATTATAAAACGTACTTTAGTTATGGAGCTATTGATACTTCAAGTGCAAAATGATGATATAAAACCATGATAAAAATGCTCTTTTGAGTACTAATCAGAATGCAAATGTATCTATATACATATTGGGTATGAATGGAAAAAAAAACCCTTTCGAATGTCTACATAAAGAGTTTATGCTTTAAAGGAAGGTTTTAGGTCATTACATGATAGGTAAGCGTTTTACCTAGTTCTTAAAAAAGGGATAATATATAATTTAAAAAAAACAAAAAAAGATAAAAAAAAATGATGATAATAAAAAAAATTATTAACTAATTAGTAATTAAAAGTGTATTTTTATCAAGGTTTTATATTATCATTTTGCACTTGAAGTATCAATAACTCCTTAACTAAAGCATGTTTTATAATAATATATCTAATAATATAAGATACCTTTAATTTATAGTAAATGTTCATTTTAAATGCAGGCCTATCACATAAATGAAAGGATTGATTGATGAATTTGAGAATTGAAATTGAAAGGACAAAGAGATGGTCAAACTTAGAAAAGAGATGTCGGTGCAATCCAAACCAGAACATTATTTGCTAATTGAGTCATATCTGGAGCTATAGATCTCAGATGTAGATCTACTTTATATGGATGGAAAGGTAAGACATGGGCCTACAACTTTCATATGGAGCCCAAGATCTAAAAAGACCATTTTCAAGTTAAAATTGTAGCAACAACAAAGAAGTTTGAATCTGTCTTCTAGCTTGAGCATTGTTTAGTGTTTAGCCCATATCTAGAGTTCAAGTAGTCTAAATGACCTGAATTGTTTACACAAGAAAGCTGAGACAATTTCCTACAACTTTTATGGTTTTAAGTGGCTCTAATTTTGACATTATCAATAACGTTTTGGGCAAACAAGAAAAGATTAGGATTGTTACCAAGTCAAGAGTTGGTCACCTACTCATCAATTAGTCATCAAATCAATAGTTCCTAATTTTGGCCTATAAAAGGAGGCATTTACCATGTATTTAGGCATCTTGGTTTCCAGTTCAAAGTCATGCTCTTGCTTTCTCTCTTTGGATTTTTTGTAATGTTTATGCTTTGCTTTCATTAATATCAAGTTTATGTCTTTCATTTCCTTTCCTTTACTTAGTTAACTCTTATCTTATTTCATTTATTTTTTTTTTCTTTCATTATGTGTAGTTTAGTTTATTATTTCAAGGTGAAAAGGTTACACTAATGGTGTAAGAATAAGTATAGTGTAAACTTAATATGGACTTTAATGTTTGATACTAACATGTTTTGTATTTGTTATCTTGTTCAATCTTTAATATTTTGCTTGTTAAATGACTAATCGAGATTTATGTTGTATAACACTTGGTACAACAAATACTTGGCACTCTTATAGCTCATACTGTATGTATAACTGACACTTGAACTATGAAAAGAACTTGGTTTGTTGTTAATATAAGTTATAATCATGAATATCTGACAATATTTACAAGTATTAGCATTAATCAAATAAGATAACTAATGTAATCATGTTAACAATTTATAATTTGATTGGAACCTTCTTTGTATGTGGTTTTCATTTAAGTAATAAAAGTTTATATTATACTTGTTTGAAATACCATTAATGGATCCTCTAACCTTGACATTTATTGTTATCATTGTTTACTCTTTACATTAATCTTTCATCTCAAAGTTTTCATCAATTTCTTTATTATTATTATTATTATTATTATTATTACTACTACTACTATTACTATTACTACGACTACTACTACTACTACTACTATAATTATTATTATTATTATTATTGCTGCTATTATTAATGTAATTGTTGTTGTTTATAATTTATACAATTAACCTTCATGTGGTTCGACCCCGGTCTTACTGGGTTATTTATTACTTCGACACTCCTACACTTGGAAGAAGACATCAATCTTTTTGTCATGTTAAGTTTTTAGCGTCGTTGCCAGGGAGGTAAATTTTGTATAAATTATAATATTTATTTTATTTTCTCTTTTCACTTTTCTTGTATATAACTTTGTTTCTTGTCTCTTGTTTCTTCTTCTTTTGTTTTTTTTATTTTATTTTATTCTTATACGTGCATAAGAGTGTGGTCACGTACATCAAGTGGTAGACTTTGTAGGGTATCCTTATTATTTTTAGAAAATATGATCGAAGAAGATAATCAATCACTTTATAATGAGAATAATCGTGTTAAAACACTTAGAAACCACATTAATCCCACAAGAACAAGTGCATCATCATGCATAGTTTTCCCTCCCAATGCATCTCCTTTTAATTTTAAACCAGGTATTATTCAACTTTTACCTTCTTTTCATGGCTTAGAATTAGAAAATCCATACTTGCATTTAATAGAATTTGAGGAGGATTGTAACACATATAATGATTCAAATTATAAAACATAATCCTTATGGGGCTTTTGATATTAAAAATCCAAACAATGACAACATTTTTAAGGTAAATGGATATTGTTTAAAAACTTCATTTAATAATTTTTCTAGTGAAAATGAATATATTAGTTTGAATAACCCTATAGATAAAGGTTAATTATTTTATTTTTCTCACATTGTTTTTATGTTTTTTTTTACATGACTCTTGTTTTGTTAGTCTCTCTCACCCTAGTTAAATGACGGATAATAGTACTCTGTGACTCTTAAGTTGGTTTTTTTAATTTCCCATGATAACTATTATTTGTGTATATATTTGTATAATTTTTTGCTCTTCTTTTCTTTTTAAATCTCTTCTCCAATTCTCATCTAAAAAATAAACACCATTCTTGAAAAATTAAAAAAAAATATTTTCCCACTTTGCTTTAAAATATGATTACAAAAATTTACCGAACAAAGTGTGCAAGATTAAGATTGTTAATGAATCATGAAATTCCTGAAGGTATTCACTAGATGATTGAAGCAAATGTTCTATTATCAAGTGAGTTTTCTAATTCTTTAATTCCATATATATGCCTAGGACAGGTAGGAGCACTTTTACAAAGAAACATCATACAAAACGATTAAAAGTTTGTCATCGATGTGCCAAATAGACTTATAATACACAATATCATTCTTTAGGAATGGTATATATAAATCATGAAGATAAAATATAATTCATAAATTTAATAAGAGTTTATTTACCTTGATAGATTACTAGAAGTTGAATGATGAATATTTTGATTTATAAAACTTGCAAATTATTTTTTTATTTTACTGCTTTGATTATTAGGAACTAGTAATAAACTGGTTGAAAGGTGTGACTAGTACTTAAAATGCATTTTTATCAAGGTTTTATATCAGTATTTTGCACTTGAACTATTAATAACATGTCTGATAATATAAGATACCTTTAATTTATAATAAATGTTCATTTTCAAAGTAGGCCTATCACATAAATCAAAGGATTGATTGATGAATTCAACTACTGAAATTGAGAAGATAAAAGGACGGTAAAGTTTAGAAAAGTGATGTTAGTTTAATCCAAAATAGAACACTGTTCAATCATAAGATCTCATTTAGAGCTGTAGATTTTGGATTTCAATTTGGTTTATATGGCTAGAAAGCTAAGACATGGGCCTAAAACATTCATAGAAATGTAAGACTTAATTCTACTGTTTGGAAGTCCAAATCTTGGCAACAGTGGAGAAATCTAAATTTATTCTGTAGCTCAAACACTATTTAGTGTTCAACCCATATCTTGAGTTCTAAAAGTTCAAATAACTTTAAATTTTTTAATAAAAAAATGCTGAGACAAATTTCTAGAACTTTCATGATTCAAGTCTATTTGAATTATGACGTTAGCAATGATATTTTGTTCAGACAAGAAGATAAGGATTATCTTTAAGTCAAGAGTTGGTCACCCACTCAACAATTAGTTATCAAATCAATAGCCTATAAAACGAGGCATTTATCATACATTTAGGCATCTAGATTTTCAAATCAAGATCATGTTCTTGTTCTTTTTCTTTAGATTTTTATAATATTTAATTTTTGTTTTCATTGATCTCTTGTTTATACTTTTCATTTTCTTTCCTTTACCTAGTTAATTTATATCTTATTTATGTTCTTATCTTATTTATTTATGTTTCTCTCTTTCATAATATTTAGTTAAGTTTATAATGTCAAGGTGACAAGTTTACACTAATAATATAAGAATAAGGACAATATAAACTCAACATGAACTTCAATGTTTGATACTAACATGTTTTATATTTGTTATCTTGTTCACTTTTAATACTTTTCTTGTTAAATAGTTAATTTAGATTTATGTTGTATAACTCTTGGTACAACAAATACTTGGCACTTTCATAGCCCAAACGTATAGTATAACCTACACATATACTATGAAAGAAACTTGATTTGTTGTTAATATAAGTTATAATCATGAATACTTGATAACATTTACAAGTATTAGTATTATTCGAATAAGATAGCTAATATAATCATGTTAACTATTTATAATCTGATTGGAACCTTCTTTATGTGTGGTTTTTAGTTGAGTAATAAAAAGAGTTTATACTATATTTATTTGAGATACTATTAGTAGATTCTCGAATCTTGATATTTGTTTTATTATTTAATCTTCACATTAATCTTACATCTCGAAGTCTTTTTTAACTTGTTGTTGTTGTTATTGATAATTTATATAATTAACATCATTATAGTTTAACTCCGGTTTTATCAGATTATTTATTTCTTCAACATTGCTATACTTGAAAGAAAATATTAATTTTTTAATTGTATTAGGTAGTATCGTATTGTTCAACAATCTGAATAGACTCAAATGTAATTATTTTTATTTTTATTTAATATTTTTTTATTTTTTTTATTTTTATTATTATTATTTAAATTATCATTTTAACCCATGACTTGGAATTTAAATTTTTTGAAATTTAAAATCTTTTAACTTAATTTTTTATATATATATAAAAAATTGTTGTTCCATTTATTATGAAATGCGGGCAATGCACTTAACATAAAAAGTATAATAAATTATCAAATCAATTTAAATTTGTCTATAAATTAAATTAAATGGTTTCAAGCATCCTTTTAGTAAATTTCAGACTCTAACGAGGCTGAAACTTCCTTTCTTGCTCACTAATAGAAAATCTCAAATCCCATAGTCGTTCATGTCACGTCGCGACAGCTAAAAGACTAGCGCACGTTGTTCCTCTCCTCCGTTCTCCCCCGCCATCAACTTTCCTTTCCTTCAGTCACAAAAACAAAATCCTCTGATCGTTTCAAGATGGACGCTCTCTTCGACGCAATCAACGTTCGAGACCTTCTCTCAACAAGTGATCTCAGGGACCCAACCGCACCCCTCTCCGCACCCGATCTCCGCCTCCTCATAACCCGCCTCGAATCTCACTCTCTCCAAATCAAATCGAAAGTCAAATCCTACATCCTCGCTCACCACAGCGACTTCTCCTCTCTCTTCTCCCTCTGCAACGACGCCGTTTCTCGAACCGACCAGATTAACCAGTGCTTATTAGATCTTCTAGCTCTGGTTTCCGATTCTCCGATTGATGGCGAGATTAGGGAGATTGTTGAGGAGTTGAGTGGGAAGTTGAAGGAGGCGAGGGAAAAGAGGGAAATATTGGAGTTGGTGAGGATAATTGTGGGAATTAGTGAGAGGTTGGGAGGAATAAAACAAGGAGTGAAGAATGGACGGCTGAGACTTGCGGCTGTTGATATTAGGGATTTGAAGAAGGTATTGAGGATCGGTGATGAGGAGGAGAGAGAGCCCGTTGTGTATGGTTTGTTGAGGAAGGAGTGGCTCGATTGCTTCGAGGAGGTAATGGCTTTCTTTCTTCGATTTATTTATTTATTTTTGGAGAGATAGCTAAGCTCTGTTTGGTTGCTGAGAAAAAAAAAAGGAAAATGACGGAAAGTCTTGCTGGATATATAGAAGCGCAGAATTGTTTTCTTAGGAGTTAACAAAACCTTCATTTGAGTAAGATCGTTGTGTTAGTTTAAGTGAAGTGATGATATTTATTTTCTTAGTGGATTGTGATTGATATATTTGTGATTTTTATTGAGTGTATCATTGTTTTTTAGAGGAATTGGATTTGGGTTTGTAGATTCAAGAGATGCTTGTGAAATTCGTGGAAAATGCAGTGCAGTTCGAGCCAGATTCAAGTATTGTTCGAGTCAAGTATCGATTGAGTGTTGATGGCATTGCTGGGGTTGTGGATCTTCACAGTGTTTTGGACTCAATGGAAGTGAGTACGCCCATCATCTCTTCATTTTTGTTTGTTTAAATGCAAAAGTAGTTTTCAAACATGATGTGTTTATAATTTAATCACGCCTGAAGTTGAGGTGTTAGTGATAACATCCAAGCATTTCATGAATTCTATGACCCGTTCATTTCAATTTAATACATGGAAAAATTCTGTTGTCTAAGCCTCTATTGCACTGCCTGTTTGTGAAGCTTGATTGATATTTATTTGTAGTATTTTGGCCTTGGTCAAATATCTCTGTGGCTTTGTGTTGAAGGGGTGCAATTGCATGCCTTAGTTCTGTAAAAGAAACACTACTTTTTCTTAATGTGCATTAAGAACTATTACTTGCTATAGAAAAACTCAAATCACCTTTCACATTAACATTTATTTGACACTCTTCCTTTCTTTCACTGGATTTTTACCAGTAGGAGAAAAAAACCCAAAGGGAACCCCTAGTTAATTACCCCTGTTTGTGGATGTGCTTTATGTTGATACAAATGGTTCTCTGTGCAATTTGAAGTTCAATTGTCAAATTCACTTACTTATGATGGATTATTGTAGGTGATTGGTATATTAGACTATGGGTTTGCTAAAGTGGCTGACCAAATGTTCAAGCATGTCATCATTCCTGTCGTAAAGAAAGGATCATCCGTTTCATCAATGGAAGATCTGAAAGACATCTCCAGAGAAATGACTGAGGCAATATTGAAAATACTATCAACAAGCAATCCAATGGTAAATATGGTTTGATAACATTTTCTAAAATTTTTGCTTATATTGCACTGGTTTCTATTATAGTGGGAGGTTAATGGCAATGAATGTTATGCAGATTGCTGAAACCCTACCAATAGTGTTTGCTTTATCATTTTGATAGGGCATTGTTTTGATAATAAGTAACTTCATACTTTCCATCCAAAAACAGCATTAACAGTCTTACAGATGGAGTAAATGTGTCTGTCTATAGATCAATCCAATGAGGTCTCTTCCTTACTTATGTTCTTACTGAGTGTGCTTATCATTGCTTTGACATTTCCTTTTTCTCCAATATTGAAGGTCGATGTGGATGGTGAGATCATCTATTCAAGGATTATTCAGGTTATAAACTTTGTTTGCAAGTGCATATGTTTTGAGAATCCTTCTTGGATTCGATGCTTTGGAAGGTTGACATGGCCAAGGATATCAGAACTTGTTATTTCTAACTTTCTCTCCAAGGTTTGTTTTTCTGAAATCTTTGTACTTCAGCTACAATGTATTTTCTGTTCTGTATTTTGTTCACTTTTCCTGGTAATTCATTAATGCAGGTATTTGTGTTTATTATTTTTACCATTGAATCTTTAGATAGATATATTGATATTGATCATACTGTTTCCAAATGTTTGAGTTCACATTCATTTATTAATGGACAGCATTTGTACTTTAAACAAGTATTTAGAACCTGTCTTATTTTTGTTTGTAAATTTTATCCAAGATTATGATGCCTGCTTGTGTAGACTATGAATTGTGTAATTATTCTCAACCAGTTTCAAATAAAGTTGCGTCCCATTCAGGGACTACTTTAACACTAGCTGGACAAACCATTGTACCTATGACCGTAATGAATGTGAGATGGGGGACACTTGTAACAATCTTGAATGTACTGACATATCAAATATTAAAAAAAAAAAGACAAACAAAAAGACATCGAGTTGTGCTAAATTTTGGACATGATGAAGGCTTGTGAATCATTGAATTTGTTATATGAAGTTTGAAATTGGCATATGAATTTGAGTTTTCCATACTGTATTGGTAGTGTGGGTTTTATGGATTTACTGGGGACACCCAAAGGCTGAAGTGTATGGATGAGAGATGTGCTTTAAGAAAATCTACCTCATATTTGTGGTAGAGATATGGAATGAGACATTATAGGGGATTCATCTGGTGCATGTCTCCTTAAAGTAGATGTTCGATCATGTCCAAAATGATGCTGCCTTTTATTTTCTTTATATGCAAAGAGTTCAGTAAGAGAGGCTAATGAGCTTGAGGTCTATGTACTTTGTCTCTTGTAACATGCAGTCGTCCATTTAAAATATTTCTTACAACCCCTATACTTCAAGTATGTCAATACCATTAGTCATTCACTTCTCATTTAGACCTTGACTTTGGAATATGCTCTAGATTTTTGAAGTCATGGAAAAAATAACAAATGGGGAAAAATTAAAAACCTAAATAGATAATAATGAAACATATAATAAAACCAAGATAAAAAAAAATATAAGCTTAGAAAGATAACATATTGACCTCAATCTTTTAATTTTTGTAATATGACTTATCACAATTGGTTTATAATTTGTTTCAATTGCTTTTATGAAAAATTCTTGAGGTAAACAGGTCTACATGTTCTAAAAATTAAAAATCAGGATCATATACATGATCATTTAATTGACTTGAAATGATATTCAAATTTAAAAGTCCAATGGTAATTGTCAAACAAATGATTATGCATTCGCATACTTCATAATTTTTCTTAACTTACATATTTTGAAAATCATATTTTTAATGTCAATTCACCTTGTTTTGCCATTTTTCATTCCACAATTTCATGAACCCGGTACTTTTATTCTATTGATTCATTATCCACTTTTACTTAGAAATATCTACTTAAATCAAGTATCTGTTAAAAGCTTTTATTATCAAGTTTTATCCCCTAACAATTGCAAAATCTTTGCTTTAGATTTTACTATTTTGCAATAAAGTATTTCACTCTTTTCAATTTAATTGAAAACAGAAGGTATTTTGAAGGGTGAAGGGCAGGTTTGATTGATTAGTATACAAAAAATAAAAATAGAGCTGATTTTAAGTATTTTGGTGGTAGAATTTAATTGGTAACATATAAGACATTAACTTGGTCCTCGATAGCATCATATCAGATGATCAGTCAGATTGTTTATCAACTAGAAAATATATTTTATCACATCTATTCATGAATCCATATTGATCCACTGAATTCCTAATGATCCACCAAAGTTCATGGTTGATCGCATCGGTGACATACTGAATGGCAATATTTTCTCTCAATATATATATTTTATATTTATGCAATTATCTTTGGCAGAAGCCCCATGGATGAAATTGAGTGTGAGTTCATGTTCCAGGCTGTACCTGAAGATGCTTCTAAACTTGCTGGCTTTCAGAAGATCATCAAAGACACATACGAGTTTGAAACTGCTTTGAAGGAAATGACATTTATTTCAGCAGCTGATAACACAGACCAAAAGTTGAGCAACTTTGCTGAAAATGTCGAGCTTCACTTTGCTTCTAGGAAGAAGATCGAAATCTTGGCTAAGGCTAGAAATTTGCTTCTACAGTGTGACTTTACTATTCCTCAAGTGAGCTTCTAAGATTGAAATGCATGTCTCTAGATACTAAGATATGCTTTAAACCATGAATAATGAATATTTCTGCAGGAATATACAAGAAGAGGTCATCCAATGATGAATAGTGGGACAGCTGTAAATTATTATGAACATGTTGTTGACTTGCTTTTTCTGTCTGAGAGGTGTTTGGTGTCCAAAGCAGCTACTCAACTGATGGATCTTGTACATCAGACACTTAAGGTAACTGGTCTAAAGATACAAAAACTTAAACTCATATACACATGATAATTTAGATGTCCTGAGTTCTTTCAAGCATTTGCATGTTTTTCTTGTTGGAGTGTTGAAAAGCCTAAGCTGTATGGCTTCTAAATTCACACCTAAAGCGCATTCACTATGCTCATGATTAATAGCCATTTGGTGCAGGACATTTGCTTGTCTTCTCCCAGAGTTGCATTGGAGTTCTATCATGCTGCCAGGGATGCTATACTTCTCTATGAGGCTGTTGTTCCTGTCAAGGTTAGTGCATGGAAGGCAGTCTCTTGACTCAAAGATTTAATTGCAAAACTTATATATATGTAGCTATTTGTGTATAAAAACCACTGCAACTTACATTTGGTAAAAGCATGGGTTAAAACTTGGTAGGGAATTATTTTTTCTATGCTTTCATTATGTGGAGGTTTTTCTTTCTCCTTGATTTAAGGCTAATTATAATCGTCTACTGTCAACAAAGTTGCTTTGATTTTTTAAATAATAATGTCATTTGAGCTTTGTTTTTACACTCTTTGCAATGGCTTTGTTGTGCTCAATTTCCTAAATTTATTGAGAAGCCTATTTTTGGTTTTTCTTTTGAGATGGATTATTCTTGTAGCATGTTTCATTTCTACCAGAGCTTGCTGTTTCTTTATTCTGCAATCGTTATGATTGCTAAAAACAAAAAATATGGGTGTTTGATGGCCTGTCCATGTCACGACTATGTTAGTAACTTTCAATTTAAATTATGAAGCTAGAAAGGCAGCTTGATGGAGTCAACCAGGTTGCTGTTCTCATGCACAATGACTGTTTCTATCTATCTCAAGAGATACTTGGACTGGCATTTGAGGTATAGATGTATTATAATTCTGCTAATCTGTTTGTATTAATGCTAGTTTTTCTTTCTTCTTCTCTCTCTTTCTCATGTGTAATGCTGTAATCTAGAAATTAGGAATCCATAATTCTGCAGCAGTCTGCTTTTCATTTTCTTCTCCTGGACTCTTTATATGACATCCACCTCTATTGTTTCAGTAAGGAGATTTATTAATAACGAATTTTGTGTAAACTTGATTTTTAAGTGGAATAGAAAAATAACTGTTTGCATATGTTCAAATGATGTTTCAGTATCGAATTTTGTGTAAACTTGATTTTTAAGTGGAATAGAAAAATAACTGTTTGCATATGTTCAAATGATGTTTCAGTATCGGTCAGACTTTCCGATTTCCATCAAGGAACATGCTATTTTTGTTGATTTGGCTCCTCGATTTCAAGTAATGGCAGAGGAGATACTGCAGAGACAAATTCAGCTTGTTATTTCTAATTTGAAAGAGGTTTAGTGACTGAAATGTTACTCTGACAATGCCAGAATTTTCACCTTGACATTTTGAACTATCTGTTCTCTCAACACATGAAAAATACTGTTTTATTAGGCCATAGATGGTGCTGATGGTTTTCAGAACACTCATCAGGTTCAGCAATTTGAATCAGCAAAATTTAGCATAGATCAGGTTCATATATTTTATTACTGCACTATTTCTTTTCTTTTGTTATTGTCTTTCTTTTAACTGTATGACTAGAGCTAAATGTTTCATGATCAGGTTGTTTTTATTCTTGAAAAAGTACATATTATCTGGGAGCCACTCTTGCTGCCATCTACTTACAAGAAAAGCTTGTGTATGGTTCTAGAGTCAGTTTTTTCTAGAATCACGAAAGACATACTCCTCCTAGATGATATGGCAGCTGAGGAAACATTACAGGTACGTTCATTTACTATGAATTTTCAATTTGTGTCTACTTATTTGTTTACTAGACATCTAATCTATTCATATGTTCCCAGCTTCAAAGACTGATCCATTTGATGCTGGAAAGCATATCATCTTTAATGGAATCTCTGAGTACTGTCATTCAAAAGGAGAGGCCAGAAGAGTATCATACAAGTCTTGTAGATGATCTAGTACCATCATTACGTAAAATCTGTAAAGTTGCAGGCAAGTTTCAGTCTGTCAATCAAGTTATCTCTTGAAACTGGTGGATGGCAAATGGCTGTCTTGCAACCAATGTTTGTTCTTATCTGTACTTTTTTTTGTAATTTTCAGAACTTCTGGACATGCCTTTAAAATCCATTACAACAGCATGGGAAAGTGGGGAACTCATCAGCATTGGGTTTACGATGCTAGAGGTATATATGCATATCTGAGAAAAAGCAATTACTATTTTTTTTGCCTTCTCTTCTCTTGGTATGTCTTTGTGGCAAACTCTCTATCTCTTGCATTAAATAGCTGGGTTGCACATTCAGCAATGACCCTACTTTTATGATGTTTCCATCTATAAGAGTTGGAATTATTTTTATGAGTCTTGAATTCTATACTTTGTTGTTTCCAATTTGATATGAATGGATTCTATTTAGGCATACATCTCATCTATAGGTTTTGCTATGATTTGATGGAAAAGGAAGGTAGTTACATTTTAGTTTTACCAGATGCTCTTGCCATGGTGAATTTTTCCTGTAATACCAAAAGTTGTATCTAGTGGTTCCTCCTACTTTCATTAGCGTCACCCGTTTGAGTTTCACCCTGCTTACTAGCAAGAAGCCAATATGTCAGATAACCTTATCTGTAACCCCCAGCCATCGATCTTGTCCTGCTAACTTGCACAGTGCTAGTGAGGCGAGGGGAATTTATGTCTTCAGTATGGACGTACTGTGAAAGGACTCTAGACACATCATTAGCACCCCCACCAACCCCCTATAAAAAAAAAAGTTCTTTGTTATCTAAGAACTCAAGTACACAACCAGAGTTCTGATTTTCTTCTTATTCTGCTTCCAGCTTAATTCCTAGTAGAGCAAGGAAAAAGTGTTCCACTAGTACTTCCTAACTGTATTTTACTGGTGGTATGTGTTATGTTCATCAGTGCTTAGAAGTCCTTCACTTTTGCAGGTAAAAGATTTCATCAGAGCAATATTTACAGACTCCCCTCTGCGAAAAGAATGCCTATGGAGGATAGAAAACGTCGGCCTGTAAGCAACTGATTTAAACTCAATTATCATCTCTCTCACTAGTTAAAGAGGGGAAGGGGAGAAAGAAAACGTTTCCAATAGTTAACGTTTTTTTGTGGCTGGGCTGTTGGAGTAAATCATGCGAACATTCATGGCTTCCCCCGTCCAATCAAAAGAGGTAGATTTACAGTTGTCACAGATTTAGTGAAGTTAAATCAATGGAGGACACGGCAGAATTTAGATTGAAGGTGTTTTCTGTAGAAATTAGAATACCTGCCTGTACATTTACCAATTATTTATCCTAGGAAGAGTGAGGGCAAAGTCGGATCATTTTTGTCAAGGAATTTTATAAACCGTATCATTTTACAAGTTCTTGACAGCTAATTGCAGTAGATATTTCAGCAAACTGTGCAAATGCTATAAACTAGTGGCCTTCTAAAGAACGTATTTGGTTAGAAATCAATTGGTGAAATCCTTATCTGCAGCCAAGTTTGGATGTTTCGAGGTTGAGGGATGGTGATGATTGCTTTGTTGTAGCTCAGCGAGTATTGTGGCAGATTCCAGGAAATTTTTGGGTGGTGCTCTGCTGTTACCGACTGAAGATGCTAGAGCTAAAGTGGTGTTGGTTTTACTTGGTGTAAAATAATAATTTAGTCCTGTTTTTTTAGCCATATAATAACAATTTAGTCTCTTTGACCTTAAATTATAAATTAATTTACTGTTTATGAAGGTTAATTCCTAGAAAGCTCAGCTAGGTTTTTTAAAATGGAGCTGCCTTCTTTTGATTAATTAACAAAATACTGAAAGAGAAATGGATTTTATTATATTCTTTAATGAAATAATTTTTTTATTTTATTTTTTACTCATAATTTATTAATAATTAAACTTCATAATGTTTTTTTTTATAATTTTTTTTATAATTTATCTTTCATAAGGTAATTTCCACCTAGTTTTAATTTTTTCAATTAATTTTTTATTTTATCTTTTAATAATTAATTGATTGGTAATTATGATTTGTGATTTGTTTTAATTTGATTTTGATAAGATTATTCTCCTTTCATGATTCTTGTAATGGCTTTAACGAGTTGATTAAAGTTGGTTTTATTGTCTCTTTTCAATTGATTTTTCAATTTTATTTTTTTTTTAACATTAATGTTGTTATCTATTTTGGAGTCTTACATAAAAAATTAAAAAAAAAAGAAGGAAAGAAAGAAAAGAGAGTATAAAAAAAATTAAAAAAAAAAAAGAAATTGTTAGAAAAAAAATTATAAAAATATACAAGTAAGAAGAATTTATAAAAATGCTTAGAAAATTGTTAAAAAAATGCTTAGAAAATTGTTAAAGGGTAGTTGGGTAATATTAAAATATATAAGATTAGAAAAATTAATGGTATTTTTTTTTTACTGATAAAGGTATTATTATTGGCAAAGAAAAATTTAGTTTATGAAAGAAAATTTAAAATTGGATGTTCAATGATTCAATTGAAATTTTTTTAAAATTTAATTGAATTTATTAAGAGTTTAGTTGCAATAAAAATTAATTTTTAAAGTCAATTTAGACTTTAATTAAAAAAATAAAGTTATGGGTGTCAAATTATAATTTTTAAAATTTAATTTGATCAAATTATAAATTTAATTATATAAATATTTAAATTTGATGGACAATTAAAGATTTAATTAAAACAATTTCAAACAAATATCAAAATATTATGAATGTTAATTCATTGAAAGCTCAGAATTGCTTTCTTTTGATTAATTAACAAAATACTAAATAAGAAATGAATTTTACTATATCTGTAAATTGAATAATATTTTTATTTTTTTATATTTTTTTAATAATTTAATTTTAAAATATTTTTTATAATTTATTTTTCTATGTGGTTATTTCAATTTCATGAAGGTTTTACATGATAACTTAGTTGGTTTTAATTTATTTATTTATTTATTTATTTTTATCTTTTAATATTAGATTAATTAGTAATTATGTTTTGTGATTTGATTTTAATAAGATTGTTCTTATCTCATGATTCTTGTAATGAGTTTGCTAAGTTAATTCAAAATGATTTAAGTTAAATTTTTTTTATCTTTTTTTTCAATTGATTTTTTTATTTTAGTGTTTTTCATTTTGGAGCCTCATATAAAAAATTAAAAGAGAAAAATAAGAGAAAATATAAAAAATTAAAAAAAAAAGATTGCAAGAAAAAAATTGCAAAAATATATTTTTAAGGAGAATATACCAAAATATTTAGAAAATTGTTAGAGGCTGATTGAGGAATATTAAAATATATAAGATTAGAAAATTTGACAATATATTTTCTATTGATGAAGGCATTATTGGTAACGAAACAATTCAATTTTAAAAAAATTAAATTAGAACTTAGATGACTTAATTGAAATTTTTCAAGGCCTAATTGAATTTATTAAAAGTTTAATTGTAAGAAAAAATGATTTTTAAAGCCAGTTTAGACTTTAATTGGAAGAAAATAAAGGCTAAGTATCGAATTATAATTTTTAAGAGTTAATTTTATCAAATCATGGACTTAATTATATAAATATTAAAGTTTGATATGCAATTAAAAATTTGATTAAAGAAATCCAAAATGAAGAACCAAACAGAAAAAGACGTGATTTTGGGGGCTAAAATTAATCAAACCAGGCGTTAAATTTAAAAAATGGCAAGTTTATTAGTTAATTAAGGATTGAAAATCACAAATTCAAAACCAAAGATTAAAATTAAAATAGCGGTTAACTTTCGAGTTGACAATTGGGTTTGATAGTGTTGAAATTGCATGAAAATAAAAGTTTAGAGGAAGTTATAGGTACAATTAAATGCAATTGGAAGAATGTGAACTCAATTAAAATTTATTAATCCTAAATTAAAAACTCTAAATGATGTGTCATTCAGATTTAATGAGGAGAATGTGAGACACGTCATTCGGTTGACTGACCTGTGTTTTAAAAATTAAGGAATGAATATAGAGTTACAAACCGCTAAATTGAGCAAGTTTAAATCCAAATGAAATATGTGTATCCCCTCTATTAATTTCAGGTGTCTTGACAGTGCAATTACCATGCAAAACTCAATTTGCTTTTTGTATGTTCACACATAAAGGCTTTTCAATTCATTCTTATCAAAGGTTTGCAACACTTTCCTCATGATCAAAAGGTCAAAACTAGATTCAAGACCTCCCAAAACCTTAGCAAAACCCTATAAATATCCTTTTTAAAATCAAGAAAAGAGCAAAAAGAGAGGAAAAGGGGTAAATATTGATAAGAAAACTAAGTGTGAAGGTTTAGGAGGCTAGTACTCTTAAGTTTTTTAAGCATTATAAGTTTGTAAGAGATAACTTTTCAAATAAAATAAAAGAGAGAGTAATTATTCTAGGTATACCATCTAATCCAAAAGCAGGTCCTTCTAACCTGCTTAAGGTGTTTTTTCATTTATTTTTGTTCTATATTAATATTTACAAGCATAGAATTGAGATTTGGAATGTTTAACAAATGATGTTATATTCACTTCTTTGTTGATGTGATTTTTATTTAATAAAGTTTATTTGAAGTTTTTTTATATGTTTTTTATACATTAAAGTTGTTGTGTAAATTTGTTTTTAATATACAATATTGTTTTTTGTTTTTGTTTAACTTAAGTCATACATGTTAAAGAAAGGGTATTTACCCTGAGTTTGTTAATGTATTCATGCCCAAAATGAGTTTTTTTAAAAAAAATGAATCCATATTACATGGACATATAGGTAGTTTTAAGTTGATAGTTTTTTTTTTTAATATGGTACCTCATGCTTAATTTTAATGCTTCGATATTTTTTTGTTACTTTTTTGTTCAAACATATTTATGTATGATATTGTAACTTGTTAGGATAAAAAGAGCATGTTTTAAAAGTTAAAAATATCCATTTATGGGTTTGACGGTGACTACCTTGGCTAAGAATCATTTTTGGTTTCTTAGGTAATGTTCTTTGTATTCTTAGAAAGAACATTGTCATAACCACTAGGTTTGGACCACCTTTGATCAGTTTCTTTACACATAACCTCTCATTATACATGATTAATCAATAATCTAGTATTTATTTGTATCAATAACATTATTTTAATAGTTTTTAACCCAAAGGTTTCAGTTTAGAATATTTTCTAACAAAATCATAATGTTTAAGAAATAATCAAAGTGAATGGATGGTAGATTATTGATCCTTGCATGATTTTCAACATGTATATGCCTTTGTTTTGACCAAATTTGGTTCGTTTTAGGTTCCACGTTGCTTGGTTCATTTCGGTGTTCTTTATTTTTTTTAGTGTTTGATCCATTTTGTTCAAGTTTTTTTTTAGTTTGTGTTCTTCATCTTTTTTGGGTGTTTTTCTGGTTTGGTTTTGTTTTTAGGTTGTTTTCGATTCAATCCAAGATTTTTATTTTGGTTTATGGTTGAACTAAAATTTTAGCTCAACCCGATCAAGACGGTAAAAAAACTAGGTCAAAGGGTTCAACACCATGTTTTGTTTGCCATCATTTTTGTAAAGGTTTTTTTTTTTAATGGTGTGTTTGGAAAGAAGAAAAAAACCTTTAAGCCTATTTTGGTAGTTTTATCTCAAAGAAAAATGGATTTTTACCAAACAAAACCAAAAAAGATAATTGATTTTCATATGGATAAAAATCTTATATTTATTTAAGCATATAAAAAAAAACTAAAATGCTTTGACATGTATTGAAAAAAAAATATTGCATGGATTTTACAACAAGTTTGTAAAATTTAAAAGCATTTTGGGCTACGCTTCAAAATTACCAAAAAACATTTGTTTTATTTTAATATGTGAAATTATAAACTTATACGTAGAACATATTCTTGATATTAAATAAAAAGATAATTTATTTTATTTTTTATATTAGCATTAGAATGGTTAGATTTTTAACCTGGTAAAATAAAGATCTCCTTACTGAGAAAGACTTTTCTTAAACTCTAGATAGACAAAAAAAAACATAAGATTACATTAGATAAATAAATAATATAGCTTATCTTAAGTAAGACATATTAGGCTTCTAATACTTTTTCTTTATGCAATCAGTTTCTTTATAAAAACTATGAGACTAATTGAGTTTCTAGTGATCAAAATATTAGGTAGAGATTCTCATTCTTTTTTTTTTCTACTAATGAAGAACAAGATTTCCTTGTCTCTTCCAACCATATCATTCATAACAATCCTAATTTAGGTAGATCATCATCACAATGCCATACACATATGACAGAATGACGACTCCACTTGGAACCTGTGGATTACATTTTGTTTGTTTGTCTAATTGTTATGTTTTTTTGGTTAATATCTACCTTTTTTTTCTTTTTTTATGCTTTAAATTTTACTTTTTTTCCATTATTATTATTATTATTATTATCAACATGCATTGTTTTGTATATATGGCATATGCTTTTGTATATTAAATATGGATTAATGCCTCATAGATTACCTGATTTAATTTTTGAAAAGCATATATAAACTTCTAGGTTAGGTAGGGGATTATCAATATAATCGATGACTATTGATCAGGGTTCAGATCTGTGAAACACTTAACTCATATCTAAATGTTTGCTTGGTAATAATGGGTACACATGTTTTAACCATTCCTCACAATGTCCCTATTCTATCTTTATAAAAACCATCATTGTAAACATCTGAGACCTTTTCAGAGACCAAATAGTGTAAACTTACCCTTTGTCTCACATAAAAAAATTAGAACATAACCTTATGGTGTATGCTCCACCTTACACATGTTTTGCATCAACTTATTTATGAAACATCTTAAATTCAAAACTTATGGATGACACAATGGTCATCACTCATGAAATTTTTGTTATAGAGTTTAGGCAATAATCAAATTTTTTGTTCATTATGCAAGAGTTGTGATTGTATTACCCCTTGAAGGGCTAACTCATCATATTGAATACATGATCATACGTTTAAAGTACATGTTCATAGGTTAAAATGCAAGTCTCCCACTAAAGGTCTACTATATCTAACTAAGAGAAAGGATGGAAAATAAAGAAAAGACTCAAATAAAGGCTCGTTATCAAAAGGAAATTAAGAGCATCAAAGTTTAAGTGGGAAATTGAAAGCATCAAAGGTTAAGTGGCTAGACTCATAAATTTGATTGAACAAGCACTGAGTTTCAAAAGTAGAAAATGAACATCTGCACAGCCTCCTATGAAGGCACCAACAACTTATATCCCTCATGCACCTTAAAAGTTAAGGGTAGAATGAGCAACCAAGTAATATTTTATCCATGTTGACCTTGTCCAACTAGCTCAAACTATGGTTATTGTGGATTTGACAACTGAAAAACCCTCTAATAAAAGATGTACTTGTCTCATATACCATGATAAATGGATTGCTCTTGAAGAGAGATTGAGAGCAATTGAAGGAAATGATTTGACTGGCCTATATTAGTAGTTGAAGGTTGTTTGGTTCCAAATATTATGGTGTCAAAGGAGTTTAGAGTGTTGGACTTTGTCAAGCATACCAAACAAGAATGCCTCAACATTTATCTCTGATCATACTACAACAAGATGGATGAAGTTATCCATTGTAACAAAATGCTAATCTATTTATTTCAAGCTCATAATCTATATTAAGTTGTATATGAGACTGATAGTACCAAGATTAATAAATATAAGGATATGGCAGACGTCTTCTTAAAGTAGTATAAATTCAATTTGGCAACTATTGTTGACAGGATCAATCTGATAACCATGAGGAAGGGAAACCAAGAATCTGTGAAAGCATATATACAAAGATGACAAAATAAAGCAATACATGTCCAACATCTGCTAATAAAAATAGAAATGGTAATGTTGTTCACCAACACTTTTAAGTCCCTCATACTATGAGTATCTAATAAGAAGTTCGGCTTAGTAGTTCTATGATACTATGAGGATCACTGAAATAGTAGCATACAGGATTTATTTGATGGAAAGAAGTAAGCCAGCTAAACAATAGACTAGATAAATACGCTCAAATATACTACTTAAGGTGAAGGCAAAAATATAGAAACAATAGGATGTATAATTCCTTAATGTGGTCCGTTATCCTTAATGGGTGACTAATGTAGTTGTAGTTTTCAAGAAATATTGCAGAATCAGGATATGTGTGAATTACAGAAACTTGAACAAGACAAGCTTGAAAGATAGAGTTTCTTTTACCTCACATAGATGTCTAAGTTGATAATGTTGTGAAGAGTGTCACATACTCATTCATGGATGACTTCTCAGGATATAATAAAATTAGAATAGCATGGGAAGATAAGGAGAAAACTATATTTTTCACATTTAGGGAAACCTTCTACATGTAAAGTGATTCCATTCGGATTGAGGAATGTCATTGCCACATATCAAAGAGCAATGATCACTTTGTTCCATGATATGATGTACCAAGAAATAAAAGTCTATATGGATGATATACTTGTCAAATCAAAAAAAGAAAAAAGATCATAAGCAAGTAGTTAGAAAATTATTTGAAAGGTTTAAAAAATTTTCATTAAGACCGAATCCCTTAAAATGCTCATTCGAGGTAAGGATCAAAAAATTGCTAGGTTTTGTAGTAAGCAGTTAAAGAATAGAAGTTAATCTAAACAAAGTAAAGGAAATCCAGGATATGTCGATGCCAAATCTAGAGAAAAAATAAGTTTTCATGGGTGTTTCAACTACATAGCCTAGTTCATACCTTAGGCTCACAATAACATGCAAGCTAATTTTTTGTTTACATAGAAAGAAAACTGTTAGGTTATGAGACAGTGATTGCTAAGAAGCCTTTGACAAGACTAAAAGGTATTTGTAAAATTTATCATTGATAGTGCCTCTTATACTAGAAAGACTTTTGTTCCTATATTTGACAGTGACAAAAATGACCTTGGGATACGTGTTAGGCCAGCACGATGTGTCAAGAAGAAAAGAACAAGTTATCTACTACTTGAGCAAGAAGTTTAATTATTATAAATCCTGGTATAATGTCATTAAAAGGCTATATTATGCTTTGGTTTAGGGCCTAAAAAGGCTCAAGTAGTATATGTTGTACTTCACAACCTAATTGATCTCAAAACTAGATTCACTCGAATAAATCTATAAAAATTCTTACTTGTCAAACTAGATAGCAAGATGATAAGTGTTGTTAGTAAAATATGATATTATTTATATGACAATGAAGGTTGTAAAAGGAAGCATGATTGTTGACCATCCAGCATATCATGTTATGGAAGATTATGAGCCAGTAAATTTTAACTTTCCTTATGAGGATCGGCTAACAGTTAAAGATGATGGTAGGATAAATAATAGGTGGACCATGTACTTTGATGAAGCAGAAAATGTATCAGGAAATAGGGTTGAAGTAGTGATAATTTTCCAAGGAAAAAAAAAGTGGTACCCTATTTTGGTAAGGTTACAATTTGAATGCACTAATAACATAGTCAAGTGTGAAGCCTAATCAGTCTAAAAAATGTTATAAAGTTAAAAGCATAAAGACTTTATATTTAGAGAGATTCACTGCTAATTATTTGCCAAGTGAAGGTAGAATAGAAAACCAATGATAAAAAGCTAAAGACATATCAGGATTATCTCTTGAAGTTAGCAAATGAGTTCAAAGAGATAAAATTTAATCATAAAAATAAAGATAAAAAGTAGTCTGTTAATGCTTTGGCAACCCTAGCTTTAATGATACATATCAATATTAGGAGTAGGATCCAACCAAAAAGCATCAAAATAAAAAGTCTTTAAGCTAATTATTGTTCATTAAAAGAGACATGAGATGGAAAATCACGATATAGAGACATCAAAAGGTTATCCAACACTAGGAATATCCTTCAAAAGCCTCTAAAGTAAATGAAAAGACTTTAAGGAAAATGATCATGGATTATTACTTAGATAAGATGTCCCATATAAAAGATCATCTGACAAGACTTTGCTTTGGTGTCTAAATGAGAAAGAGGTTATGCAAGCATTACAGGAAATCCACAAGGGAATTTGTGCTACTCATACTAACATGCATACGATGGCGAGAAAAATATAAAGATCTAGGTACTTCTAGCTGACCATAAAGAGGGACTGTATAAATTATGTTAAAAAAATACCACAAGTGTCAGATACATGATGATAAGATAATTGTACCTCAAACATTACTATTCAATATGACCTTACCTTGTTCTTTTAATAAATAAGGATTGAATGTTATATGACCAATTAATTTAAAAGCCAGTAATAGGAATAAATTCATGTTAGTTATTATAGACTATTATGTCAAATGGGTTTATGTCAGCTTTTACATATGACATAAAAGGTGGTTAGGAGATTTATTTTGAAATATTTAATTTGTCCCTACAGCCTATCAGCAAGATTTATAACTGATAACGCTTGAAATTTTAATAGGATGCTAATTGCTAAGCTCCATACTAGGTAGAAAATTAAACATCTTAATTCTTTTTGTGTAATTGAGGCAGCCAACAAAAATCTCAAAAAGATTATCTAGAAGATAGTGGTATTTCCATGTCTTTTTAAACTCTAATTAACCTAAAATGTTAATCTAAGGTAGGAAAACATATCAGGAAAATCCACAAAAATTTTCAACCCGATCTAATGGTCAGATTGAGAATTATGATAGTTGTTGTAAAACTGGACAGTTGGGTATTCTACGTTAAAATCTGAATCTGATTGTTTTTTTATTACCCAGATCGTATCATTTTGAGAGCACTTTCTAACGCTATTTATTTTCTTTTAAGTGTGCTTTCTAGCTCTCACCCATCAAATAATGTGTTTTCTAGCTCTATGTTTTTTCTTCTAATTCACCTTTTAACCCTCGTATACCGAATTGTGTACTTTTTAGCCCTATCAATTTTCTTTCTAACTGCACTTTCAAGCCCTCACTTCTAATGTTTTTAGAAGAATTGATCATTTCTTAATCTAGTAAATCCACAATCTCTCATCTTTTTTTCTTTTCAAGTTACCATCTAAAGTTCCTTATGAAAGAACATGTGATCTCACCTTTAAGTGTCATTTCACCACTAATCAAAACACCCCATACTTTCTAAAGGTAAAGAACTTGTCCTAGCACCCCTATGCAGGAAAGGATCTAATGTTGTTATTATTGGTGCAACCACTTTGCATGGTCAAAGAAAGAGCACATCTCAAACAGCTAGAGTGGTAAGGTTCCCCCTTCATCCTTTCCTATGTAATGTTCATATTCAGATAGAATGTCAGAGGGCTCAACAATCCTTTAAAGTAGCATGAGCTAGTTTGCCTTATGTAAAAGCATAATTTTGATGTGTGTGGTGTCTTGAAGACTAAGTTGGTTTCATCCAAACTTCAATTCATACATAGGTTTTGGCTAAAACACTAGAATCTTGTTTAAAATATGGAAGCTACTGGTACTGCCAGAGTAGTTGTGTTATGGAATCGTTCTGCTATTGATGTTGACATGATTCATTCCTCTCCCTAGGTTATCCATGTTTTTATTAGTAGCTTGTCTACTCACCACACTTTTGCTGCTACTTTTTTGTTTATGGTTTCAATACTATTATGACTAGTACTTCTATGTTTGTTTTATATAGGAAACTCAAGTCTTTAAAGAGTCCTTTGAAGACTTTAAACAAGCTCCATTTCAGTCACATTTAAAACAGAGTTGCTAAAATTGAGGCTAATTTGGAGTATCATTAATACATCCTGCATGATTCCAGAGATGACATCTCTCTCCTAAACAAGGTTAATCAATTAAAGCTGAGTCTTTTCAACCTAAAGTTTGGTAAGAAATATTTTTTTACATAGAAGCTCAAGTGTAATTTCTTCAAAGATAGTGACACAGGTACAAGCTTTTTTCATGCTTTGATGAATCACAAGCATAGGAAAAGTTTCATCCCTGCCATCCAACATAGTAATGGGTCTCTTACTACCTCTATTGATGAATTTTTCCACTTTTATCAAAATCTCATTGGCACTTCATCATCTACCTCTCCTTTTGATAAGGTGACATAATAAAAAGATTGATATCCTCTTTCAATTATAGGAGCATCAAAGTAATAAATAACCTGATAAAATCGGAATCGAACCATAGGGAAGTTAACTATATAAATTATAAATGATGATGATGAGTTAAAAAGAACTTTGAGATGTAAGATTAATGTGAAGATCAAACAATGATAAAAACAGTTGTCAAGGTTAGAGGATCCACTAATGGTATTTCAAATAAGTATAATATAAACTCTTTTTATTATTCAACTAGAAACCACACACAAGGGAGATTCTAATCAAATGATTTGTCATTAATAGCTCATTATAAATCATTAATATGATCATATTAATTATCTTATTTAAGTTACACCAAACTTTTAAATATTGTTAGAAATTCAAGATGCTAACATATGTTAACAACAAATCAAGTTTCTTTCAGACCATAGGTATAGGTTATACCATAGGGTTGGCTATGAAAATGTCAAATATTTGTTGTACCAAGTGTTATACAACACAAATGTGAATCAACATTTAACAAGCAAGGTATTAAAAATTAATAAGATAAGAATAATAAAATATATTAATAGCAAGTTGTTTAATATATAATCATTAAAGTCCATATTAAGTTTATATTATATTTATCCTAACACCATTAATGAAACCCTTTCACTTTGATATAATAAACTTAGCTAAACATAATAAAGAAGGGAAATATAAATAAACAAGAGAAGAACATAAATAAGATATAAGTTAACTAAGTAAATGAAAAACATAAATAAGAAATTAATGAAAACAAAACTTAAGCATTACAAAAATATAAGAAAAGAGAGTAAAAACATGATCTTGATTTGAAAACCTAGATGTCTAAATGCATGCTAAATGCCTCCTTTTATAGGCTAAAATTTAGAAATATTGATTGATGATTAATTATTGAGTGGGTGGTCACATCTTGACTTGGTGATAATCCTTATCTTCTTATCTAAACAAAAAATCATTGCTAACATCAAAATTTAAACAAATAGTCTTTATGAATGTTTTAGAAAATTGTCTCAGCTTCTAATAAAAAAACAAATCAGTGCATTTTAGACTTCTAAAACTCGAGATATGGGCTAAGCAATGAATAGTATTTAGGTTGTAGAACATATTTGAACTTCTCTTTTGATGCTAAGATTTAGACTTCCAAACAGAAAAATTGAGTCTTGAACTCCTATAATTGTTTTGGACCTATGTCTTAACTTTCTAGCCATATAAACCAAACTAAAATCCAAGATCTACAACTTTATATATGACCCAATGACTGAACAGTGTTCCAGTTTAAATTAAATCAATATCTCTTTTCTAAACTTAGCTCTCTCTTTGTTTTCTCAATCTTAGTAGTTAAATTCATCAATCAATCATTTTATTTACGTGTGATAAGTACTTAAAAGTGCATTTTTATCAAGGTTTTATGTCATTATTTTGCACTTGAAGTATCAATAAGTCCTTAACTAGAGCATGTTTTATAATAACAAGTTTGATACTATAAAATACCTTTAATTTATAGTAAATGTTTATTGTAAATACATGTCTATCACATAAATGAAAGGATTGATTGATGAGTTGAAGTACTGAAATTGAAAGGACAAAGAGAGGGTGAAGCTTAGAAAAGAGATGTTGGTGCAATCCAAACTGGAACACTATTCGGTAATTGGGTTATATCTGGAGCTATAGATCTCAGATTTAGATCTACTTTATATAGATAAAAAGCTAAGATATAGGCATATAACTTTCATGAAAAGTCAAGACTCAATTTTGTTGTTTGGAAGTTCAAATCTTAGCAATAATGTAGAAGTCTGAATTTGTCTTGCAACCTAGGCACTATTCAGCGTTCATCCCATATCTCGAGTTCTATAAATTCAAATAACCTCAATTTGTTTTCCTAGAAAACTAAGACAATTTCTTAGAACTTTCATATGAAATGTTGGTTCAAATTCCATGTTATCAATAATATTTTATTTAGATAAGAAGATAAAGATTGTCACCAAGTCAAGATGTCGCCACCTACTCATTAATTAGTTATCAAATCAATAATTTTTAATTTTGGCCTATAAAAAGATGTATTTATCATGCATTTAGCCATATTGGTTTTCATATCAAGATTATGCTCTTGCTTTCTCTCTTTGTATTTTTGTAATGCTTAAGTTTTTCCTTCATTAATTTTTTGTTTATGCCTTTCATTTACTTAGCTAATTTCTATCTTATTTATATTCTTATCTTATTTATTTATGTTTCTCTCTTTCATTATGTTTAACTAAGTTTATTATATCACGGTGAAAAGGTTACACTAATGTTGTAAGAATAAGTATAGTGTAAACTTAATATGGACTTTAATGTTTGATACTAACATATTTTGTATTTGTTATCTTGTTCACTCTTAATACTTTATTTGTTAAATGGTTACCCTAAATTTATGTTATATAACCCTTGGTATAACAAATACTTAGCATTTTCATAGCCCCAACCATATGGTATAACTAACACCTATGCTATGAAAAGAACTTAATTTGTTGTTAACATAAGTTATAATCATGAATGTCTAAAATATTTACAAGTATTAGCATTATTTGAATAATACAACTAATGTAATTATGTTAACAATTTATAATTCGATTAGAACCTCCTTTATGTATGGTTTCCAGTTGAATAATAAGAGTTTATATTATACTTGTTTGAAATACTATTAGTGGATCTTTTAACCTTGACATTTATTTTTATCATTATTTAATTCTTACATTAATCTTTCATCTCAAAGTTCTCATCAACTTTTCTTTTTCTTTTTCTTTTTCTTCTTCTTCTTCTTCTTCTTCTTCTACTACTACTACTACTACTACTACTACTACTACTGTTGTTGTTGTTGTTGTTGTTGTTGTTGTTATTTATAAT
Source organism: Populus ilicifolia (assembly GCA_015708895.1). Lineage (NCBI taxonomy): Eukaryota > Viridiplantae > Streptophyta > Magnoliopsida > Malpighiales > Salicaceae > Populus > Populus ilicifolia. Next base: position 31,233 of record SRLM01000744.1, read on the forward strand.
TTATACAAATTATCTCTCTGTAGTTTGACCCCATTCTTGTTGAGTTATTTTTTACTTTGACACTCCTACACTTAGAAGAAGATATCAATCTTTTTATGGTGTCAATGTGATAGGCCTACATTTAAGATGAACATTTACCTTAAATTAAAGGTATCTTATATTATTAGATATGTTATTATAAAACATGCTCCAATTAAGAAGTTATTGATATTTAAAATGCAAAATAATGATATAAAACATTGATAAAAATATACTTTTAAGTACTAATCATAAAGCTATTGTTCATAGTGGTCTTTGTCTTCATGAATCCCACTCTGATTTTCTCTTAGGTTCTGTATCCAATGAAGCTATCAAGGAAACTCTTTTTAGTATTCAAAATGACAAAACTTCTAATCTTGATGGATATTCATCTCTTTTCTTCAAAAAGGACATAGTTGGAGCTAATTTATGTGTGGCAATTCAAGACTTCTTTTTCTCTAAAAAGATTCTCAAGTAGATTAATCATTCCAGTATTGCTCTAGTCTTGAAATTTATTACTGTTAATTCTGCCAATAATTGTTTGCCTATCCCAAAGTGATCTTTAAGATTCTTGCTGTAAGATTCAATTGTGCCCTCAAAGACATTATTGATCCAGCTTAGAATGCTTTCTTTGGAGGAAGGAATATAATAGATAACATCAATCTAGTTCAAGAGTTTCTCAGGTATTATGACAGGAAGAGAACCTCCCCACGATGCCTCATAAAAGTTGATTTCAAGAAAACCTTTGATTCAATGCAATGGCCTTTTCCTAGAGAGCTTTTTGATCTACTAGGTTTCCCTTATCGTTTTGCCATCTTGTTATGCTTTATGTAGAAACTTCTTCCTTCTATATTGCTATCAATGCCAACTTATATGATTTCTTCCATAGAAAGTATGGAGTTCAGCAGGGTGACCCTCTTTCTCCTTATCTACTTCTTGTATGCATGGAGTACCTCTCCTATATGCTGAAGATAACAAACATCTCAACAACTAGACTTCCACTATCACCTAAAGTGTGCATTTTACCATATCTTTCACCTTGCTTTTGCTGATGACATTCTTCTATTATATTGAGGGGATAGATCTTCTATTAGGATTCTTCTGGAACAGCTACATATCTTTTGCCAAGTCTCAGATTACACATTAATGCAGAGAAATTTTCTACTTATATTGGTGGAGTTAGAGTCAGTATTAAACATGGTATCCTCTAAGATTCTTGTTTTTCTGAAGGCAACTTCCCCTTCAAATACTTGGTGTCCCGCTCAGTCCCTACAGGCTTCTTTCTAGTTAGTTTTCCCCTCTCTTGCATAAACTAGAATCTATCATACAAGGCTGGATAGGCAGGTATTTATCCTACACTAGGTGGGTGGAATTAATTAGATCTATTTTATTTGGCATAGTGCAATTTTGGTTTGGTATTTTTCCCATAATAGATACTATCATCAACCATATTACATGTATTTGCAGGAACTTCTTATGGTATGGTAACACAGTTAGAAGTAAGTCTACCTTACTAGCCTGAAAACATATTTGTTTGCCAAATAATGAAAAAGGCCTAGGGCTCTATGCCATCAGAGCAAGGAACTGTTGCTTCATTACAAAATAGCTATGGAATATCTATTTAAAGACTAGATCGATTTGGATTAGATGGGTGCATCATTTTTACTTGCAACATAGTTCCATTTGGTTGGTTCCTTTATAGTGAAACTCTTCTCCCTTATGGAAGTCCCTTCTTACTCTTCGAGATCAGTTCCTTACAGACTGTGGGGGTCAATCAAAAGTGATCTCTATGATGTAAAGTTAGGACAATATTTTTTATCACCCCTTGGGTCATGCTTATGAGTTTTTGAGATTCAAAGGAACCCCGATGTTAAGAGGTAAGGTTGTTTAGGAACCTTGGTGTTTACCAAGACATAGTTTCATCCTTTGGCTTGCTTTGCTTGGGAGACTGAGAACAAAAGACAGGCTACACTTTATTGATACTAATGCTAGTTGTGTTTTCTATCCAGATCTTGAGGAAAGCCATAGTCACCTCTTTTTTACTTGCAGTTGGACATCCCTCTTATGGTCAAAGTTGAAATCTTGACTTCAGCTCTATAGGGGTATGGCCACCATTAGTAGTGATGTTTAGGGCCTTAATATTAGGGGAGGAAACATTGTTGCCAGGATGAAAAGGATCTCCTTTAGCATTGTTGTCTACTTGATATAGAAAAAAAGGAATCGAAGAGTTTTTAAAAACTCCTGCACACTGGTTGAATTTGTTTTTTAAAGATTTTTAGTTTTATTCTACATGATATTGCACTTTTATAAGAGTAATCATCCTCAAGTTTCTATGAGCTGACCATATTGGTGGATGTTCTGTATTGTGGGATGTTGTCTTCTCTTCAATTTGCAATCCATGTAATCATTACTTTTGAGCTGATCGTATTAGTTGTTGTTACTTCTCTTGAATTTTGTTGTGCTGCATAATGCTCATATATATCACTCCTTGTAATTTATGGTGCCTAAGACGTCTTCTTTAGGTTTCCTATTTCAGATGGTGCCCAAGGCATCTTCTTGCCCAATTGTCTTAGCTTTTGCTTTGTGTTAGGTTAGGAACCTTGTAATTTATGGTTCCTCGTATAATCATTATCTGTTAATTTTAGCTTGTTAGTTATGGCTTTAATGTAAAGTTTTTGAGGGAGTCTATTCCCTGCTTTTGTAAATCACTATATGCGAACTTGTAGGTTCTCCAGCACTATAAATTTTTTATCTATTAATATACTTGCATTTTTATATATAAAAAAAGTTCTTTATGAGACTTTTTATCGTAAGCATTATAAAAGAAGGGCAACAATCATAACCCAATTTCTTAGGTTTCCTCTAACATTATCGTTTTCTTTTAAAATTAAAAAAAAAACTAGCAATTTAGCAAGAGCATACTGAGAAGGATTTCAAATGCATGGTGGAATAATATTGAGATTTTTTACAAAAATCAAGAGCCTAATTATAACCACATTTGAAAGATAACATAGATTCAATGTCAAATTAAATTACTATAAGACGTATGCGTATAATAATTAAGTCTAAAAACTTAATTGTACTTTAATAGGCCAATTTGATTTAATCATTGGCTTAATTAAATTTTTAATTAAATTTTAAAATTAATATGGGTTAAATTAATAGAATTAATTAAGTGCAAGAACTTAATTAGATTTTAATTGGTCAAATTAATTTTATTAGGGACCTAATTGGTGAAAAAATATGTTTGGGATCCTAATTTGGGTTTAATTGAGAAGATTTGAATTTTAGAAGACCAAATTACATTTTTCCAAACTCAATTGAGCGAAATCATGGACAAAATTCAAAGAAAATAAAAGTTTGAAAGTCAATTAAAAGTTAAATTAAAGAAACTTAGAACCAAGGACTTTTTTGCAAAAGACGTGCAAACTCAAGGAATAAATTCAAATATAAATTAGGGATGAAATTGAAGAAATTAAAAGTTTGAATGTCAATTAGAGGTGAAATTAAAGAAATTAGAAGTTTGAATGTCAATTTAGAGCAAAATTAAAAATATCCACAACCAAGTTGAAAAGGTTGTTGAATTCAAACGATTATTTTAAAACTTTATAGGTGTGATGTTGAATTGATTCTTATAATCAAAATTCAATTCAGTAGTTAATTGAATAAATTAAAAGATTAGACTGAAATTAAAAAGGATTTAATGATGCAACTTAGGTCAAAAACCCAAAACAACATCATTTTGTTTTAATGAAATAGTATGTTTTGGTGTTGTTTCAACCAAAATAACGTGTTTTAGATCAAAACAATGTTGTTTTGGTCAATAAAAGTAAAAATAAAATAAAATAAAATAGTGTTAGACGAGATGATTCTCTATATTATCTTCAACCTTCAATAACAAGAATGACAGCTCTAATATCACTTTTTAAGCCTTCTTTCTCTCTCATACCTTCACCATACAAGGAAAAAGAAAAAGACATCACTCTCGTTACCTACCATTGCACCTCTAAACAAAGAAATTCCCCCTTAAAAGCCCTGAACTTGCTACTAAGTTGACCCAGAGAGGCTTACCTGACAAGCCTTTACAACTCGTGATAATGACTTTTTGCCACCATTTAGAATCCTTCCTATTTGAATCAAAGGCCAAGTTTCATGAGAGATAAACATTTCATACCCTTTTTCCATCCCCTATAAATAGAGGTGAATTTTATGCGATAGAGGAGGAGAAGATTGGGAGAGAAAGAAAGCAAAAAAAACAAAGCAAAAACATCCCTCACACATTAGTTTTCTCTAAAAAAAGAAAGGAGAAAAACTTCTATTGCATTTCCAAAAACACCACCACCACCACCACCACCTAAAAAGCATATTTACCCAACCTTTTTCATCCTTTTTTTTAACCCTGCAAGCAACCCCCATTCCTTCCTACATTTCCACCACTTTTCTTCTGTTTTTTTTTCACCGTGGCACTACAACTAACCCAGACAGCATTATCATGAGCAACCACAAGCTCCTCTATGTCTGAGCAACCATACCTTATCACTGTAACCAACCATGGTAGCTCTCCACTGCAACCTTCACATTTCTTTTTCTCCTCCAGTGCAATTTCTCCAACTTCTAACAACCACCACAGACCCCTATACAATTGCCACTAGCTCTACTAGTAGGCCACCACGCCACGTCTAACACTCCACTAGTTGATTAATACTTAAAAATATATTTTTATCATGATTTTATATCATCATTTTGCACTTGAAGTATCAATAACTCCTTAACTAAAGCATATTTTATAATAATATATTTAATAATATAAGATACATTTAATTTATGGTAAATGTTCATTTTAGATTCAAGCCTATCACATAAATGAAAGGATTGATTGATGAATTTAAGAACTAAAATTGAAAGGACAAAGAGATAGCCAAACTTAAAAAAGAGATGTCGGTGCAGTCCAAACCAGAACACTATTCAGTAATTGGATCATATCTAGAGTTGTAGATCTCATATTTAGGTCTAATTTATATGGATGGAAAGGTAAGACATAGGCCTACAACTTTTATATGGAGCCTAAGATTTAAAAAGGTCATTTTCAAGTTCAAATTAGAGCAACAACAAAGAAGTCTGAATCTATCTTCCAGTCTGAGCACTGTTCAGCATTTTGGCCATATCTGGAGTTCTAGAAGTCAAAATGATTTGAATTTTTTACACAAGAAAGTTAAGATAATTTCCTACAACTTTCATGTTTCAAGTGGTTACAATTTTGAAGTTATCAATGATGTTTTAGGCAGACAAAAGAAGATAAGGATTGTCATCAAGTCAAGAGTTGGTCACCTACTCATCAATTAGTCATCAAATCAATAGTTTCTATTTTTTTCCTATAAAAGGAGGTATTTATCATGCATTTAGGCATCTTGATTTCCAGATCAAGATCATGCTCTTGCTTTCTCTCTTTGTATTTTTTGTATTGCTTATGTTTTGCTTTCATTAATATTAAGTTTATATCTTTCATTTCCTTTCCTTTACTTTGTTAACTCTTATCTTATTTATGTTCTTATTTTGTTTATTTATTTTTCTTTCTTTCATTATATTTAGCTGAGTTTATTATGTTAAGGTGAAAAGGTTAAACTAATGGTGTAAGAACAAGTATAGTGTAAATTTAATATAGACTTTAATGTTTGATACTAACATGTTTTATATTTGTTATCTTGTTCACTCTTTAATACTTTGCTTGTTAAATGACTAATCCTGATTTATGTTATATAACACTTGGTACAACAAATATTTAGCACTTTCATAGCTCATATTATATGATACAACTGACACCTGAGCTATGAAAGGAACTTGATTTGTTGTTAATATAAGTTATAATCATGAATGCTTGATGAAATTTACAAGTATTAGCATTAGTTGAATAAGATGACTAATGTAATCATGTTAACAATCTATAATCCAATTGGAACCTCCTTTGTGTGTGGTTTCCAATTGAACAATAAAAGTTTATATAATACTTGTTTGACATACCATTAGTGGAGCCTCTAACCTTAATATTTGTTATTATTATTGTTTAATCCTTACATTGATATTACATCTCAAAGTTCTAATCGTCTTCTTCTTCTTCTTCTTTTTCTTTTTCTTTATTGTTGTTGTTGTTGTTGTTAAAACTATTATTGTTAGTATTACTAATACTACTACTACTATCATTGTTGTTGTTGTTGTTGTTGTTGTTGTTGTTGTTGTTGTTGTTGTTGTTGTTGTTGTTGTTGTCTATAATTTATACAATTAACCTCCTTGTAGTTCGACCCCGGTCTTACCGAGTTATTTATTACTTCGACACTCCTACGCTTGAAAGAAGACATTAATCTTTTAGTCGTATCACTAGACAGCCAACACCCTTATCCAACCCAAGTAGTCCCTTTCCTCTTTTATTTTTAGTTAATGCAAACATAAACATGCAGAACATGAAATAATTCACATTCTGCAGAGTAAATTGGTCAATAGACTAGGCCACCAAGTTTTATAAGCTAGGTCTAATCCATAAAAAAAAAATAAAAAAATATTAGAACCAATATATTATTATCCATTAAAGTTTGGTCAAAATACCACAATAATTATTTTTAAATAATATTCAAAGTGTTAGGATATTAATGTAGACTTTAATATTTTGGGTATAAAATTATATTGTAATGTGTCAGGTATTAAAGATACAAAAAATAAAATAAATGCAATGTTAAAATTTTTGGCCTTAAAGCAGTTAGAATTTACTCGATAAAATAGAAATCTCCTCACGAAAGTAGATTTGCTTTAAATCCTAAATGAGAACAATGAATAAAAATACAACTTAAAATAATAATCAATTAACAATATAGTTATCTTAGGTAGAGTATACTAGAGGTATGTGTCTTTTCCTTACACAACTAGTTCTTTTATCCAGATTCTTACAAACTAGTAAGTTTTCTAGTGATTATGATACTAAATAGCAATTTTCTCAAATCATATATTTATAATTAAACCTGAAATCCCTTAAATTTCATAAGATAGCTCCATCATTTAATATTGTGCATGTCACGGCATACCTTATCATTCTTTCAATCTCTTTTTTGTGTATATAAAAGCTCTTGTATGTCAAACATTAACTAGTATAGTTTTAGGGATCAATGTAGTATTGTGATCCAATGTTTTTTCTGGAGGTAATTGTTTTGGTTATGAGAAAACCTCCTCAAATTCATTTAATAGTTGTTTAATTGTTGTATCTTGCACAATCTGACTAGTTTTCTCAATTGCTTTCACATAAAACAGTTTCCTTATGAAACTATGAATGGATTCCTTTAAACTCTTTTGTACTTTGGTGGCTCCAATCTGAAACTAAGCATTCTCTCATATTCCTTTCAATTGTATCATTATACCTCTCTTCCTAAATGACAACTTCATTTTAATGAAGTCGAGTAGAATTGGAGAATGTCTTTTGTAGCCAATTCACTCCTAATCACATCCTTTTAGCCTTATCATTCTTAAGTGACCTTGAAATTCGTAAGTTTTGCATGAACTAGGTCAAACTTTAAGCAATGAGAGTCACACCTTATAATGCTTCCATTTGCTATAGTTACTACGAAAACAATGGTCTTAACTGTAGTGATTTTGATTTTTTCCACCACCTTGATATTGATGAAATTGTGAGTGCTTCCATTGTCAATTAAAACTATCAAATTCCTTCCCTGCCAGCATCCTTCAGTCCTGATAGTATGGTGAGCATAGCTCCTAGCCAAGGCATTTAGTGAAAATCCATATCCCCTTTCGATTTCATCTTCACTTAGAACTATATTTTTTTCACCGTCCGTAACTTTCAAGAACTCTCCATGTTCGTCTTCTAGCCTTTCCATCAAGTATAATCCTTTACTTATTACATTGATGCCCTGGTATATACTTATCTCCATATTTAAAGCGCCAATATAATCTCTCTCTTCTTTTTTCTTTTTTTCGTTTACATAAGCATTTAATTGGATATTTACCAGTGATTTTATCAACGGATTTTATTAACAAAATTAATTTTATTGGTATAAATAATATGTCATTATATTTTTTTAATTTTATTTTAATTATTTTTTCATTATAATTCCTTAGTACATACTAAAAGAATATTTTCATCAATAGCATTCACTGTAATTTATGATAAAAATATTTTATTGATATTTTTATTTATATTTATTAATTTTCTAGAGTGTGTATTATAAGAAAAGGAGGCCATCTCCACCTACTGATGAAGTGGTATGTAGCTCATTTTGAAGAACTTTCTACATCTCCTTAACCAGCTTTTTGGATTCTCTCCATGAAAGGCTGTTAACTCCCCTTAAGTCAAGCTCCATTATATCCTTTTTTGCTCTTCTTGAATCCCATTGCCCTATCTTCTCTGATTACTTCTTTGATGAGAAAGTATTCCATCTGTTTCCATACCAAGTCTACCTTCCTTGTCGCCATTTTTGTTCCCAGTAAGAATCTGTAATGTGGCTATGATGGAATCCATCTTCAATTCCAGTTGTTCAATCTTTCTAGCTTGATTATAAGCCATCTTTTGTAACTTTTCGTGTAGTTATTGTATTTGTTCATCCATCTTCCTACCATGCTCCTCATCAACTTTGATCTGATTGTTATCAACCATTGTATTGCGTTGATTCTACTTGATTATTCTTTGTGATCGAGGAGATCGAGCTCTTGTACCCATTATTAAGGATCTCCTCAACAAACAAGACTTTAGAAGAGAAGCGAGGGAGAAGTAGAAGAAACTGAAAAGATGTAGAAATACACTTCATTTCTTGCTTTGTCTTTCAAGTTCTCCATTTACAGCTTATATACTTGGACTTGTTGATTACAACTAATCTCCTCTAATCGATTCAAGCGACTCTAACTAGCTATAACAGCCTAATCAACTAGTTGTAACGACTTAACTACCATATCCCACCTGCAATATTCTGGTTGCTGCTCCTTCCCGCCTTTTCTTTTTGGTATCAATCACATGTCAATTATCCTTCCTTTAAACTGATTTTGCAAGAGCAAAGTTATCATCCACATTAGTTGTCTTTAAACTGATAAAAGACATCTACAGAGACCTCTTCTATAGGAAAAAACTAACAAAAAGCTTATTTCTCGAGTTTTACTTCTCTAATCATGGTTGATTACCAATAATCACGTAATTAGAGTTGTTCATGACACAAATTTGTTCAATAAGCTAACCCAAATCCTATGATTATTAGACAGGCTAGGGCAGAGGCTCTCGATGATATATGAATATCCACACACATATTTTTACCTCAGAAAACCATGGGTCTAATAAAAAAAAAACATTTTTCTTTTTTATTTTCATTTTTTTGCCTTTTCTAACTTTTTAAATTTTTCTTTAAAAAAAGTCATTTGATGAGAACAGAAGAATTTTTCCATTGAAAAAATAAAAAAAAAAGTAATGTCAAGATTATAGTTATTTTTCAAAAAAAAAAAAACATAATTCATAAATCTATATAAAATATCAATCTTATTTCATTCAAATTAGAAATTATCATGCAAATTTTATACTCCTTAACTTAAAAAATAAATATATATTAGAATCATAATAAAAAAAATTATAAGACTAATTAAATATGAAGATAAAAAAGAAATAATATTTATAATTACTAAAAAATACTTGAATATAGAAAAAACTTATATTATTCATTATTTTATTTATTTATTTGAAAAACTTGTGATGAAAAACTATGAAAAACATTTAAAATATGTTTTATAAAAACAATACAAATCTAAAAAACTAGTTCACCTAGAGAAATATTATTTTTAAGCAGCAAATTTGAAATTCTTTTGACTTTTTTTAACAAAAAAAAATTGAAGAGTTACTTTTATCTATATATTTTTTTACAGCTAAACAACCAACATCATTTCTGGGTAAAAGGGCGACCCACCTTTCGTTTTTCAACGTCCACGCAAATCCATGAAATTTAACAGCCGGTTGGCGGGGTATGCTAACTTTTTACATGAATAAAGAGCAATCTCTAGGTGATGTCAAACAAAGGAATAAGAAAGCCGGGAAACACTTGCGACCGACAAACAGGAGTTCGGGACAATAAAAAAAGAACACCACGTCAAATGCCCCGCCGGAGGAAATTCGGCAGAAGGAGCGCCAGAAGCTCACACAACGGAGGCTTGCTACAAGACATTAGCATCCGTACCAAACAACCAAGCTACTCTCCGCAGTTATGCATGCTCTTCCCAACCCCACCAGCACAAAATAAATAAAGAAAGAAAGAAAAGGGAAAGTACAGTCTCTTATATTCAAATCGACCAAATACCAAGTCATGTTTCTAACGCTTGCACTTGGCTCTCTCGTTTACTGTGAACAGCAGCTAATGCATGCGGCCAACATTTCATCCGTATAATGCACAGACAACATATGCTTGTGGTGCCTGGCGACCATTAAAAATGAAACATTATAGCATAATCTTGTTATGGATGGATATCGCCGAAGCAAGAACACATCCAAGGGACGAATATCACAAATTTCACCTGCATTTTATTCACAACAAAAAACGCCTTCCACCCCCCCATCATTTATGCTCATTAAGTTTTAACTTCAAACCACCTATAACACTCCGCAGAAACACAGGTGAAAAGGGGGGGATGGAGGTCTTGTGACAAAAATCTCCTTTAAAGAGTATCGAGTATCCCCAAAAAAAAAAAAAAAAAGCAGAACAAAATGGTGAGACCTGAGCTGAATCAAATTAATCATGTGAAGGTTCCGAAGAAGCTTGTGATGACTGTGGTGGTGGGGAACCAGCATGCTCAGTTGGATCATCCAAAGTCTTCATGTTTGAATCAGAATTTTGATGCTTGTTGTAGCTTGCACCATCAGGATTCCGGATCAGATCAGGAAGTTTAGACAAGGAAACAGGAGTTGCAGATGACAGGGCTGCTTGTGCCATTCTTGGATAAGTTACCAGAGATGAATCCATCATAGATAGAGAAGGCAGGCTCAGACCATAGCTATAAGGGTATGCAGGTAAGGGGTGATCATATCTGCAAGTTGGGCCAAACTTGCAGATTCCATACATACTGTAGTCTGGACACACAGCTTGCCCCTGCATGTGAAAGAAGAGCAAAGAAATCAATGTTTTGCCATATAAACTCTTTTAATATAGAAATAGTTAACCAGTAAATTTAAGATTCCCACTAAATTAAAACAACCAGAATTATTCAAGCGAAATTGTTTCATGTAAGATACTGACTCCAGGCCACCAAATGTTAAGTATACAGAGAGCTTACAGGTCTCAAGGGAAGGCCAAATGGGCCCATAGTGCTGGTTGCTAGTTGTGCAATCCTTTCTTTTGGGTGATGGTACTTGCAGTCAGAACCATATTTGCAGGTCCCAGAACTCATAAAATGCCGGCATTCTGGTTGATCAGGTCTCTCAGGGAGAGCAGGAATGGCTGTTGATAACAAATGTGCCTGCCCACTAGAACCGGAGTCACCGTGGTTTCTTGAGTCATAAGCACGGTTGGATCCCAGAATACTAGAAGAAGACACAGGGTTCGAGTTTCCCTGGTAAACAAATAAAACCATGATATGAGATGCAATAAAAAAATTTAAAATCCCTTTCCCCAAGAAAATGCAATAAGAGAATAACTAGATGCAAGATTAAAAAAGCCAATGAGTAAACAAATATAAAAAGTTTGAAAGAGTTTATTTTGACTATTCCTAGGCTGCATTGCATGACACTGCTGCATGCATATGTCCCAATACTAATTTATGAAGTCTCGGTATCAGTTCACAACTTTTTCCACAATGACAGGGACCTTTTTTTGTTTTCTGAGAAATAGCACCACCAGATGATGGTTGCAGGAGTATCTTTATTGCATCAAATAATCTAGACAGATCAATTGTTGTTCGAGAAAAAATAATAAATTCCCTTCCATAATCCCAGAATTTCAATACAAAACCACATAGGAAAACTTTTTAAATCCTTTACTTGTGTGTTTGAGTCCATCCTATAATTAATACTTTTTGAGTATGAACCTGCAGCCCAACTACCTCACTCCTCCAAAACAATTGCCTTGCCAGATAATAACAAAAAGACAGCTAATTCTTTGATGTTGGATGTAGAGGTATCATCCTACAACTTTATTCACATTAACAATGCTACTCAAAGTTGCAGAACTAATTTAGTCAGCATGACAGGCTCAAGTAATCATACTTCAAGGTTCACATTAAACATCACATCATCAGATCTTAAGAGTTTGATTTTTAGTTAATATGATGCAGTACACGCTTCAGAAAGGTGCAAAGATGAAATCAATCACAGAGGGAACCAGAACACGGTGAAGTGGATTGCATTGATTATGGGCATCATAAATTCATAATGTGAAGTTCTGATAACTCTCATTTTTTGGATTAAACTATGAAACAATGAAAATGCAATGACAAATCACAGAAAAACAGAACCTTCCTAATCATCATGCCACATTTATGTCAATCATTTATGCCAAAAGAAATTTTAATTACCACATAGGTGTTCCAGCCTGGTACAGGAACAATGCCTTGAGGAGGAGAAACAACAACAGGCATATAAGCCTGTGGACCCTGTAAGTGTGTACCAGACATATACGGTGGTGCTCTTGGTAATGACCATGTTGGAAGTCCACCTACATAAGGCAGACCTGAAGATGGAACAATTGGTGATCCTGTAGATCCAAAGGCAGCAGCTCCGGTAAGAGGCAAGCTAGTTCCAAGTGATGCAGGCTGGGGATGGTGGAATTTGCATGCCACTCCAAATTTACATGATCTGGTCCGCATGTAGTAAGGACATGATTTTTCATCCTAAAAGTACATCTTTCTAAGTTAGAAAGTCAATTTATCTGGTCTACAGCACTTGGTAAACATTAGGAAAGCCAGGAAAAAAACAAATCCAGATGTCAGGAAACACCTGACGCATTGGAAGGCCTAACACATTGAATGAAACTGGTCCTGCACCATTCCTGTCTCTTGGATGATGATATTTACAGGTTGATCCATATTTGCAAGTTCCTGTCTTTATATAATACTGCAATGGACACTTTGAATCAGAAAGCTATAAATTACAGAGTTTTCTGTATGGCATTATATCTAACATGGAATTTAACTAGTATTCCCTCAAAAAAAGGAATCCCTTGTGTTTACCAATAACCATTGATAAATTTTTGAGCGTCATGTCAATCTCCTCATCTCATAGAATTCCAGCCACATGTAATGAAGATCAAACCCAATCAAAATCTTTAACTCTAAATCAAGAATAATTTCTTATTTATCTAAAAAAACATGAGCTCCGAAGAAGGCTCATGGAAAGCTCTAATTATTCAGGTAGACTAATGTAGTAATTGACTTCAGCCATCACAGGTATCTCAAACAACCAAATGCGATCTCTTTGTGGAGGAAAAAACAAAAAACAAAAAGCATGATTTGACTATAGTTTCATAAGGTGGTTGATAACATATGTCGACACTAATATGTGAATTTCTCTCCTTGCATTGGATTCACCACAAAAATGTACTACTATCAATTTACCATGATAACAAGCAAGAGAAAAAGGATAGAAGAGAAACACGGTAGGCATATGTTAACAGGCCAATTCTTTTTCTTCTTTTTTTTAATGGAAATTTCCCATGGTCATCAATGAAATGAAGCTCAACTTCTTTTCAAGAGACAGGGCAAAGAAGATTTTACCCCACAGTCAGGTTGTCCGATTCTCTCTGGAAGTTCTTCTCTCAATTGAGTGCCCTGTACAGAGAATAACAAAACCAGAACCACAAACTATTGAGAAAGCTAGGTAATAGTAGAAGACATGCACATTAGACAGAATTTACATCAAGCAGGCCCAGGGCTAAACATCGAAACCACAGGTATGGGCCAAAGAGAAAATAACAAATTCTAAAGCAACGATGCATTTTACCTGTGCAGCACAAATAGGATGATTATAACGACAATTGCTTCCATAACCACAAAATCCAGTCCTTAAATAATATCCACAATCCGGCACACCAGGACGATCTGGGTATGGACTTGATTGAGCCATACCACCTTGCTCTTGAGGATCATGTATCTTCAAACGCCAAAATGCTTCTGCAACACATAACAAGGCCAAAGAATCAAGTTAAAAGCCCTCACAGCCTACACAAGGATTACATCATTAACTAGAGCACCTGTCCACAAAGCCACATGAGAAACTAATTAGCAAAAGTCTGTAACAAGTTTGGGCTTTCCAAACCAAAAGGAACCACATAATATAGATCAAATTATTTACTACAATAACAGAAAAGTAAAAAGAAACCCACATTAATTAATAATTTGCTAAAACACACAAAACATCAAAGAAAGTAACAAACTTTCCAATTCCAGCAACATTAGGAATCACAATAAAGAAACAGGAATCCGCAAAAGCTTCATTTCATCAATTTATACATTGATTGCATCAAGCGCCCCCAAAACTCTTGATACGAAAAACCCACCAGTGATCAACAAATTGATAACAAAGCCAGTTACAACTTGCCTTAACCATCTATTACGATTACAAACACAAATCAATAATTACAGTTTTTTTCCAGACAAGACAAAAAAGAGGCCAGTAACTTGTAGCATGTTCCTTAATCAACCATCCACAGCAAAAATATGCATCTGTAATTGTTGATGACAGCAACAAAAGCAAACTACCAGACCATGATCACATCACTTTAGAAAAACCCAAAAAGGCCCCCAAAAAAAGAGGCAGATCTTCACTGCCTCAAGGAAAGAGTACACACATAAATATGATGCTACTACCTACCTTCAATGTTATCAGCAGATTGATTTGACACAGCATTGCTCTTAACCTGCCTGTTGTTGTGGTCTGGCATCACAGCACAGTTTCTATGAAGCAATAATAAAGCGTTTTCTTTTTATGTAATTTTATCAGTAATTTCAGTTTCCACTTAAAAGCATCAATCAAAACTAACCCCTAATTAAGAAATAGATAAACAACCCAAATTTTCATCCCTCAACACAAATCATCAAACCCCGAAAAGAAAAGGAAAAAAAAAGGGTTTCTTTATTTTGAAAGAAAAATATCAATAAAATATCTTGTATGAGTTATGGAGGTAATGTGTGAGAGAGATTGAGATAAGTAAATGAAGAAGAAAAAGAAGAATCCAATAGTGTAAGAAATATATTCCAATTAGATTTTATAAATAAATAAACAAAAATAACAACCTCTCCCTTTTACCCTTTTAATTATTTATTTTTTTGAATTTTCTTTTGATCTCTGTGGAGTGATGGGAACTGAGTCGGGATCTCCTCCTCTCTTCGAAGGAGTGTGAACCATTTAACATAAAGTAAGTTCTCGTTCGTGTACGAATTCTACTTATTGTCTGATGAATTTACGATTTTGCCTCCAAAGCGAGCTAACCTTTTTATTTCTGTTATTAGCCAACGGTTTTTGTTTTTTAAGTTTAAAACGTGTTTTAAAATTATTTTAATGTATTTATCAAAAATAAATTTAAAAAAATATTTTAATATATTTCTAAAAATTAATTGATGATTACTTTCAGTAAAAGGAAGACCTCTGCACCGTTGATTGCTGCTTTGCGGAGAAATGGATCCCGTCCATGTTTTCTTTGGAAGTTAGATTACCAGAGTACCCCTGCTGTGAAATCCATGCTTCGTACATTTAATTATTAATTAATTAATCCGTACTGGTGTTCGAATCAAAATGTTTTTAACTTAATAAATGCACAGCTATTGTGAATATGTTATGAAATTATGAAAAATGTTTAATTATAAATAAAAAATTTAGTGTATATATTTAATAAAAAATACGAACAAAATGTTCCAATAAGCGTTATAAGAGGTTGTTACTGCTATGTCACGAGTAGGATTTTAAGTTAATTTTTAATATAATTAAAAAAATTAATATTACAAATATGTTTTGTTGTATCATGATTTATATGATTAACAAATTTAAAGATATTATTTGCACTTGATAAAATAAATTTAAACATGTATAAACTAATAAATTAAAAAAATTGTTGATATTAAATTAAAAAGATAATTTTTCTTGTAAAAAAGATAAATAGGTAAGTAAATACCTAATTTATATCCTCAATTTTTCTTTTAATTTATATATTTTAATTATTTCACCTTAAATATTATCTTTTCTTAACAAGAAAAAGTTATTTTTATTTTTATAAATACATCAAGTAAATACGGTTTGTTTTATATCAAATATGAAAAAAAAATTCACAATATGTTTTTGAAACATTGTAAAAAACCAGAAAAAAAATAATTATTATTTTAAAAAATAAGCTAAATAATTTAAAAAATAAAAGAGAGGGTACCAGTTTAAATGTAAATAAAAAAATAATGTAAAGTGAATGATATATTAAAAAATAATTAAAATTTTTAAAAAAATAATCAAGATTAATAAAAAAACAAAAATAGTCATAGATGGGCTGAGCAACCCAGGTTTGCGTGCATGGCCAATTACCTGGGAGGCCAGAAGTACCTAGGTTGTTTTTTTTCTTATAAAATTGATGACATGTTGAGTTTTTTTTATCATTGTTATTTTAGATTGGATAACAAGTTGCAAAGGAAATATCATCTTTTATAATTTTTTTAAAATAATTCTTACTATTGAAAAATTAAGATTTAAGCTTGAGGATTTTAAATAATTATTTATCAATTTACTTTTATTTAAAAACATCAATAGACCAATTTTTCATTCCAAAATACCTCTAAACAAGTTTAAAAACATAAAATTAAATAAAAAAAATACTTCTTAATTCAATCTACCTTCTCTTACAATGTGAAGAGCAAAAAATATTTTAATGGAATTTCTCTATTTGAATGGAACTTATTCGCATTAAAAAAAAAAATTTGTTACCGGAACATAGATAATCAAATGATTTTTTTCTTTTCTAGTATTTTTTAGTGTATCTTTCTTTTATTTCAAATTTAAGAGCTAAAATATGATCAAAATAAAATTTTTAATTAAAATAATAAATTGTAAAACTTAAAAGATCAAAATGGATCTTGGTAGATTTTTTTGAAGGCAAAGATCTTTTAAAAGACATGTTTTAGATAGTTAAAAATAAAATAAAAAATTTTTGTATTGTTGCTTCATATTCAATATAACAACTCAAAAGCTTTATAAAAAATTATTTAGCCCAATTTTTTACTAATATGATATAAAAAATCGAATTAAAAAAATAATAAGATCAAAAAAAATTATGTAAATTCACAATTTATGTGTGGGTAAATATACATAAACATTCAATTGATGAAAAAAGTAAAATTAAAATAAATATTGGGATAAATATTTTTTTATAAATTTTTGGGATGTTATACTTGATTTTGTAAAAAAAACATTTTCTTGTATAAAAAATAACATTTAAAGACTAAATTGAGTATGAAGCAACAATACAAATGTTTTTTATTTTATTTTGGGCCGACAGCAGATTTATATGACATCATCACGTCCAGTATACTCCAACATAAAAAGAGACGGGGGTGTATATGTCTTTTGCTTTATCATTAATGGACAAAAAAGTAGGCGTGAGTATCACATGGTTCAATACTTTGGTTCTGTAAGATTAAAAAAAAAAAAAAAACAATTAGAAAAGAGAAACCGTCACCGTCAAAGAGCGCGAACCTGAGTGGGCGGCGATGGGATGTGGGCCATCGGGTTTGAATTCCTGGTGGGACCCAAATGAAGTTCCAACTGCTCACAGGCACCAAAATGACAAGGCTATCCCGGAAGGACAAGGAAGGGGCATTTTCGTCAGCGGTGATAGTGATGTAGGGGCATTTTCGTCATTGAAAACGTATAAGGCGCAAAATCACTGAAAAATATCTCCTCGACGATTAATTGATGGGTTTTTCTTCTTCTTTTTTTTTATAACTTGGCTGTAGGAAGAAGATGCGAAAAATCGTCGCCGTTAATAGGTGGGAGTGATATGGACCGTTGGATATGAATTTCTTTTATTTTATGAGGTCAGGGAACCCCTAGATCCCGGGAAGTGGAAAGAAAAGAGCTTGTCTCGGACTCGCTCCGTGGAGGAGGGTAGTGGGTCCCGACATTCATCGGTTGTTATGGCCAATGAAAGGGCGTATTTTTATTTATAAATGTATTAAAATAATAATTTTTATTTTTAAAATTTATTTTTAATATCATCTACTAAAATATTTGAAAATAAAAAAATTATTTTTCTTAAAAAATATTTTTAAAATATAAAAACAAATATACTAGAATTAACTACCAACGTACATCATTCAACTCCGTTTAAACAACCCCGTTATTTTTATGTTCGCTATGGAAGATTAAAAATAACAGGAAAACGACATTTTCCTTCGGTAATTTCACGGTCATTATTTGATATGTAACTATCTGGGGGCGTTAATGTCACTGTATGGTCTTCATGGCTTAGACCATACATGTTCTTGGTGTCTGCCCTATGCTGCGGGATGCGGGTTTGTATTATTTTTCTAATAAAATATTTCACCATTGCAAGTATATTTTAGTCTCAACAAATTAAATAAATTGATTTTATTTAAATTATATTATAAAAAAATAATGATAGCAAACATAAGGTTTAATGGGATGAACAATGTGTTTTTTTGATAAAAACAAATGAAGCATTATTTGAAAATTCTAAAATCTGGCTATTGGTGTGGTCAAATAAATAAGGTTGTTTTGTTTTATAAAAATACTCATTTTGACTCAAATACCTAGAAAATATCCTAAGAATCTTGTTAAATCAATTCATAGCCTCCAAAAAACAAAAACCCGATCGAAAACTCGAAACTATCCTAAAATTAAAAATTCTTCCTGGTTTAGATATGTTTTTTAGGTGTTTTTTGATATATAATAAGACATAATCATAACCCTCCTCGTCATATAAAATTTAATAATTTTTTTGGTCAAATCTTCCCCAACACCAACTTTTTATCTATAGTTCAAAATCCAACAATCCTCCTTTTCTTCTTCATAAAAAAAACTAAAAAATAAATAAAATTTGACATCAAAATATATTTTTAAACATTATAAAAACCGATTAACAAATAGCTTATTTATAAAAGATAAGAGATGCATATGAAATTTTTAAAATAATTACAGATTTGTCATTAATTTTACCCAAGTTTTTTTATTTAAGTACTTTATTTTTAAATTCAATTATCACCCCTTAAAAGAAATACAATTGATTTTTAATGGGCTTCATTGTACTAAAAAAAAGTTTCGAAGATTAAAGTGAATATTTTTTAAAAAAATATAGTATTGCAATAATTGTCAGATAATGAAGAGTAATCACGTGAATAGTGAAAAAGCCATGTGCTTTAGAGTTGTAATTAATTATTTAATGTCCATGGGAGGATAAACAACATTATTATGTTTTTTTCATAGAAATTGTACATGTTGGTTATAGACCTTTTGGTTCATTTGTATTCAATTATATTTTTATATTAATATTTGATTTTATAATCTAAAATAGTTCTAAACCTACTTATATTTTTAAGAAGAAAAGAATAATTTTATCTCAAATCTCATAATTTATTTTGAATTCAGTTATTTAGATGTACAGTGAAAAAAAAGTTAAGTTATTGTCCTCTTTATCATGTATTGATCATAATTATTTAATTTGAATTTTATATTTTAGTTTCAAGTGCCAAGAGAAAAATGAAATGATCTTGATGAAGTTTAGTGTCCAGATTGAGCTCGGAATAAAATCATTAATTTTCTAGTTTTGACAATCTAACTAGCCTTTACATGATGAAAATATAGATAAATTATTATAGATACCTATAAAAAAATCACACTTCATAAAATAAACTTTTAAGATTGATCAATCCTTGTAACTAAAAAAAATTGAACCTGACATGATAATTTTTGTTTTCTCCTTTTATAGCCCCTAAATATGCTCTTCCTTGGAGGAAAAATGTTGATATATCCTATAAAAATTAAATATTTTTAATTTATAGTTCAATCAAGATAAAATATCTTTAATTTATAATCAAATCAAGATAAAATATATCTGATTTATTAGAAAATATTTGAATTTAATATATAATTATATTAAAAAAATAATAGGTTTAACAAGTTACTAAACTCACAAATATCTAAGCTTGACAATGCAAAAATAATAATAATAATAATTTTAACCTTGTCATAGTTGACCATTTAAAGAGTAGTTTCAAACAATTACAATACACACCCATAATTCTCTAGTTTTTCAAGAAGGAATTTAATTCCATCTTAGGGAGATGGGTATCCCTAATCGCTGTTCCTGATTTGTTGTAACTTAAACATGTAAAGGAATATGCCTTCATTTATCAAATTCAAAACTTAGTTGCATGGGTTTTAGAGTTTTATCATATTCTTATATCGTTATAAAGAAAACGGTTGTTGATTTTAAATAAAAGTTATCACCGAAAAAAAATGTTTATTACATGCAATTGAAAGTAGCTGCGGTTTTAAATCTTGAATTTCTTCTAATGCCAATATTAAAACAGGGAATGGAATTCAATAAAATCCCAAAGACTTCAATTATACAACCATCTTCAAAGTATTCGTTCTTGACCAAAGAAAACAAAAGGCAATGCTTGGATTATACAATATTAAATTTAGCTCGCAAGCACTTGTTTCAATACATGTTTTTTTTTTGTCAAACTTTGTGTTTTTTATAGTATTTTTTACTTAAAGAAATTAAATTAATTTATTTTTATATTTTGATATTTTAATATAAAAAATAAAAAAATATTGTACATCACTGTATGGAATTCAAAAGTCTTTGGAACACGACGTTAACCGGGAAAGTGGTGATTGTGTTGTTTTTTTTTAAAAAAACCACTGGCCATGAAAAGCCATCCCTAATTTAGTAACGTGTGTTTGTGGGCTGCCATCCACCTGGCTCCCTCCGTTTTGTGTACCAACCATTGAATAATTATTTTTTAAAATATTTTCTTGTTTAAAAATATTTTAAATTAATATATATTTTTTATTTTTTAAAAAAATTATTTTTAATATTAGCATATTAAAATAATTTTAAAAAATAAAAATATTTTTTTTTAAATACTTTAAAAATATAAATAGACACAAGGAAAATATACTCCCAGCAAAATACGGGAAAAGGCTCCTAACTCTAGCACGAACTCTAACAGGTCAATCAATACAAGGGGAACCTCTTAAACACTTTCCACATAGGTCAAAATTAATCAGCACATAGGATGTTCGCTTCATCGTATCAGCCAAATTTTAATTAATATTTATTACGGTATGATCGGCATCATGAAACTGACCTTATTGATATTAGTGTTATTTAAAAATATCAAATCTTTTATTTGTAAAAAAGAAAATAATTACATTGAGGCTAGCATGATCCAAAGATGACTAAATGGGGATGCAGAAGATAATTAAATAAACCAAATTAAAATTGATTTAATTATTCATTTTTTTAAAACAAAACAATGAATAAAAAATATACTTAAAATAACATGATTAAAAAATTAATTTTTTAAAAATAATATAGTTTAAAAAAAGTATAGGTCGCATGACAAGGGGAGACGTGCTCTGCGATCTTATAATTACAATAACAAATGTCATTTTCCCAGCCGTAGCAATTGGTCACGTTTATGCGACCTGCAAGTCTTACATAAATATTTTATTTTCATAAATGAGTTTTCAGCTTTGCTATTTTTGATATATTTTGTAGCCATTTTGTTATCTTGAAAACAAAATTCCCAGTTACTATGGCAAGGGTAGTACCGTCTAAGTGAGAAAACTTTGGACCACGGAAATCCATTGCACCTCCCAGACAGTGTCAGAAATTAAGTGGGTCCCAGAAAAAGAGAAATTATATGGGAGTGTCAGAGAGACTAGAGAGTAGTCGTACTGAGCCACCAAAAGCAAATACGATTGCGTTAATAGAAAGCGTGGTGTGAAAAAGTCGGAAAATATAGCTGTCACGAGCCACAGTCCTCCGCCTTGGGGGTTCCTTTTTTTTTTGGAAGGAGGAGTTTTTTTATTTTTAAAAGCACATATAAAAAAATATTTAGAAATTTATTACATTTTATATTTATAGATAGCTTGCTCTTAATATCTATAAAAAATATTTAAATGCCATTAATCCTAGTAATAAAAGAATTTAAAATAATTATATTTAAAAAATAATAAACTCTAGATATTTTTTTTTTTTTAGAATGACCCAATCCGGTAAAATAACAAATGCAACTTATAAAACTGTGGACATATATCCCTAAATATTTTAGTCATCGTATTACTTTATTTATTTTTTACTATGCTAGAAAAGAAAAAACTAAAAAAGATTTATGGGATTTTTTTATCTACTATTCTTCCTTCGCCTTGCTGATGACAGATGCTGACACCTGTTGACCTGACCAATCAATTCTCTCGATTTGATCCAAATTTTCCACAAACGACTTCTTCTTCTTCTTCTTGAGATGTATGACCACAACGACCAGTCGTTGTTTCGTTCACTCTATGGTTTTACTAGTCCACGTCTTAACGCGTATAAATAATAAGCAAATATTTTTGGCCAAGTAAGCATAGTATTGCTTAAATTGCATTTTATTTTCTAATAATTTTAATGATATACTTCCAATATTAATTCATTGTGCTTTAAAAAATAAAATAAAATAAAATGATAGTGATTTCAAGATTTAAAGTCCATTTGTCACGACCATTTGACCATGAAACGTTTCCTTTGGGCAGTTTAGATAGCACCCAAACGAATTCAACGGCGTAGCTAGCTAGAAAGCTATTCTCTCGTGTTTACTCGTTTTACCCCATGGTTTATGTTTTTTTTTTTTTAATTATTAAATAAAGGTTTGTTTTAAATTTGAGTGAAAACTATGGTTTATAGCAGAATTTCAACTATGCTCAAAACCATGAGCTGTGCTTGTGACTTATTTCAGGAGCTCGTTTGGAAATATGGATTGATTTATATTTTTTTTTAATTTTTTTTATATATTTTAAATTGTTTTGATGCGTTAATTTTAAAAATATTTTTAAAAAAACTAAAAAAATTTCTTTTAATATATTTAAATATAAAAAATATTTTAAAAAATAATTATAACCAAACTTTAAAATATACCTTCAAATATTAACTGTAATTAAAAAAAAAGCCAACTAACACCGTAATTTTGTCAACTTTTCAATATTTTTTTAATCGCAATTTGCCTTCCTAACTTCATAGAATACGAGTAATGAGCAGTTTATTTGGAAAAATAAATGTACATATTAAAAATTAAGAAAAGAGAACACGTAGTTAAATTTATAAAATATTCAAAGTCAGGGACATTTTGGGATTTTACTGAACTTACGAATTAGGCATTGAAAAATTTTAACTGCACGAAAGAAATGTTTTTTCTCAATTTAAAAAGAGCTATAATATAATTTTCTTTTATGTTATGTTTATTTTTTGAAAAATAATTTAAAAATAATTAATTTTTGATATTTATTTTTCATTAAAAAATTGATCAATAAAAAATATTTTTTAATTAAAAATAATTTGATTTAGTTTCTAGAAAAGTGTTTTTCTAAAAACTTTGAGAGGAAAATATTTTTAAAAAATTATAAAAATTTAAAAATATCATATTATTTTCTAATTCTATTAAATTTAGTTCTTAAATTTTTGATTGCTATATAT
>SRLM01000744.1:54949-98142 GCA_015708895.1 Populus ilicifolia
AGGTACTAACCAAGTTATTCGTACTTTAAATGTGGATAAGTTTTTTTTTTTTTTTGAGCGACGCCTTGGAAAAAAAGAAGTTTAATTGAAGAAATTTCGAAGATTGATTGTCCTCTAGTTAATAATTAGAGTTATTTTTTTATTATCAAAAAAATATTAAGAATTTAAAGAATTTATTTATAATATCATTAAATCTGAGTAAATTTTAATTTTTTTAACTTATTTATTTATCTAACTCAAATTTTTAATGAAAATTCTATTTATTTTTGGGTTTCAAAAATATTTTTTTATTAAAATTAGTTGTTTTTATTTTTTTTACTTTAAATTAATATTTTTTAGTATTTTTAAATTATTATTTTAATAAACTAATGTCAAAAACATTTTCTTAAAATAAAAAAAATATTTTAAAAAACAAATATATAATATCAATAATAATTATGATAATGATTGAAATTATTGAATAATATTATAAATGAATTATGAAACAAGTAATACTTTATGAAATTTTATAAACAAAAAATATTTTTTAATAAGTTAGAAGGTTGATAGTAAAATATTAAATAAAGATAAAAAATATTTTTCCATGTAAAATCAACACCCTTTTAATAGGATGTTTTTTTTTACATTCATGATCATATCAGATCTCTAAATTAGCTTGATTTTTAAGGGAAAGTTTTTACTCGGATCACTATCTGCCAATTTATTGAATATATTAATAGAAAAGTTTTAGAAAATTATGAAGAACACTCCCAATGACGCAAACTTTACTCTGTTTGTTTTTTTCTTTTCTTCGAGGGACACAAATTAGATCCATTTATTTCAGAATGATGAGTTTTTTTTCTCGGCTCCCTTCTGATCGACAACAAGAAACAAGCGCCACCAACTAGCCCATGAAAATCTAGCACGCAGTTCCGTTGTAAAGTCTACAAGACTTGATTTCACTGTCGGCACAAAAGCGCAAGGACGATGATGTACATGTGGTGCTGTTTGGGAGTGTTTTTTTTTTTTTTTTTTTNTAATTTAATATTTTTTAAATATAAAAATATTATTTTAATATATTTCTAAATAAAAAATATTTTAAATTGTAACCACTATAATATTCTCAAACAAATCCTGATTCTCTCGAGAACCTATTTTCATATCCAATTGAAACTAATATTCTTCTTCTCGTAATTCTCAGGGTCAAATCCAAATTAACTGGATGTTGATTCACCAGGGCGCTAGCCCTGCTGTTTCATGGGCTCTAAAAACGTGAATCTAATCATATGGACAGAGTCCGGAGATTTGAGCTTAAACCATTGTCATTCAGATCATGACACTTGAGAATCACGATATTCTAATCCTATTGAGACTCCCACCGAGCTCCCATGGGAGGACCAACTGAACCACACAAGGTTCCGGGCACTGTGGTTCAACCATTAACCAAACGTGGAACCATTGGCACAAGCTGCCCACAAAACAACTGTGGCTGCCTCGAACCGCTCACGAACCATTCAAATTCATAAGCAAATAAACGGCGGTAAATATAGATTGGAAACGATGATGCATACGAAATGAGGTGGAGAGCAAGAAATTTGAAAGAACTATTCTTCAAAAATGATCATTCCGTACCGGTGGAAAACTTAAACTCATGTTTTATATTTTTAAAAGAATTTATATTTATATTTTTTTCTTTAAATTAATATATTTTTATTATTTTTAGATGATTTTGCTGTTTTGGAATAAAAATAATTTTTTAAAATAAAAAATATTATTTTAATATATTTTTTAATAAAAATATTTTAAAAAAACAATTATAATTATATTAAGATAAAACTGCAAAATGTCAACTCATCGAGGCGTTGAGCTGACTAGTATTGCTGCCTATCTAACCTCTGGGATAATCTGTAACTATCCGCAGAAGAATGGAAGATTGCTTGTTGAATCTGTGTAGTACCAAAAGAACCAGTACGGGTTGTCTGAGTGGAGTCACCTCCCTATCTGCCACGTATCTACATTGTAGGAAAGCTAACTAAAACTGTCGGCACCACCTCAGTAGAAGAACGGTTTTTTTTTTTTTTTTTTTTTAATTTTGCCTTAAGATTTTATCATTTTTTTTTACATTAGAAAATTATATGATTTAGTTTAAAAATTTATTTTATTGACATTTTAAATTTAAAAAAGAAAGAAGAGAATCACAGTAGAATAACAAAGAAGAGTGCAAGAAGTTGATTTTAATTAGTTTTTTTAGATTATAAGAATATTTTATGCTTACAAGATACAATCTACATCGTACTATTTCAAGTCCTGCAAGTATATCTCGGACAACATTAATTTCATCCGCTTATCATTAGTTACATGCCACGTAAGCACGATTCCCATAGCATGAAGTTTTCATCTTTTAGGCGTATCTCACACAATATCATTTTTATTTCGAAGGTACAATTTTGTTTCCTGTTCTAAAGGCATAATTACATGATAATATTTTATTTTAATGAAATCCTTCTAACACACATAAATATACATTTATACAATATCATCCCTCACAGATGTCACAAGTTTCCTGCTAACTCACGTGGTTGCAACATGGGCGCCAATAAATCCGACCATCCATCATAAATTTTATTTTTTAAATTTATTTACATGGATATCTAATCTAGTTTACGTGTACCATAACTAATTTTACAGTCCATTAAAATCCATTATAAATTCTAACTAGCTCATATAATTACTAATAAATCTAACTGTTCCTAATGGATATTACAAATTCATTTTTTGTATTGTTTTATCTACTTAACTAATGGATATTACAAATTCATTTTTTATATTGTTCTATCTACTTAAATAATTTAAAATTGTAGCCAATTTATCGTAACCTCTATCCCTCTTTATAATAGATTTTTCTCAAATTTTGGTTCTCTTTGGAGTTAAAAAAATACGTGATTATATAAAAGATTTATGTTGGTGGTCTAAGTCATTTACAAATAAAATCATGCATTAATTTATTTAAAAATCTTAAAAATATATTTTAAAATATTTTCACTCTAAATTTATGAAAATTCTCCATATTTATACATATTTATCAATTTTTCAACAAATAGATTTTTATTGTACCTTTTATAATAATTGAGTTATATTTTGTAGATTCAGATATATTTTTAATAAGTTTAAACTCACTACATCAACTTTTATTATATTATATCCTAAAACATTGATTCCCTTTTATCATTTACATTTAATTTTTATCTACTTTTCTTTTTCCCCCCTCTCTATTTTTTATATTTTTATTTTTAAACTAATTCACAAACATTTTATTTTAAATTCTCACAATATAAGATTACCTTTTAAACTCAAATTTTCACTTTACTCATTTTCCATAGTATTTCTCTTATTAATTTTAAAAATTTTATCCAGTAGTTTACACATATGTTTGGGCTTATTTTTAAAGCTTTAGACACTCTTGGCCACTTAGGCCCCATGTCTTATTATTGTTGTCACTATTTTTTTTAATTTAACAATTAAATTTAATTTTTTAAAATTATATAATTTAAAATATAATATAAAAAATCTTTTTAAAATTCCTTAGATTAATAAAGAATGTCTTTTGTATATTATTTTATTAAATTCAATTTAGTTATGACTTTGTTCTCAAACAACAGTTCTTTTTGTTCACCATACCATAATCAATTTTGTTTTTATTTTATTATGTTGATTTATCTTGATTGTAATTTTTTTATCATATAATTAAATAATTTTTTTTAAAAATAAACTTATTAAACCTAATTGAGTTCATAATCAATATCGTGTATTTAATGAGTTAACTTAGATCAATATGATATATTGCCACCTTAATATTAAAAAAAAGAATGTTGTGTTGGTTTTTTTAAGTCAAGCCATGTTTTTATTAATATTTAAAATTATTTTTAGATTCACCAAGTCAACTATATTATATCAAGTCAACTCTAATGTTGTTTAATTTGAAACTTGAGTTAAAAAATAATTTTGCATGCAAGAATGACTACTTGAGTTGGTACTTGAGTTGGGTTTAATAACACTTTTAAAGAATTCCACACAACAAAACATGGGTGTTGGATTATTAATATGTTTTTTTAATACACTTATATTAAAATTATTAGGATTTTAATTTTTTAGAATTCAAACGTGCTTTTAAAATAATGATAAAATGTCGTCCAACAAAAAAAATATTATGATGATTTTTTTAAAAAAAACACTTTAATCAGACAAAAGGGTTTTGGTTAGAGATGTGTTTTTTTAACCTTATTTTAAATCATTCTGATTTTTTTTGGATACATCTTTTAAATACTTTTTTTTTACAAAAATAATTGACATAGAAAAAATTGTTATATTTTTCTTTAAATTAAAGATATGAATAAAGAAAAGAAGACTTCTACTAGCAAATTATTTTGTTTCAATGAAATTTCAATTATTATTTTTTAATAAAAAATATTAGTGCATATAATTAAGTTAAATAAATCAAAGGTTTTCTTGCAACACATGATCATATATTTTTATTTGCGTGTGTGACTAAGATTAAGTTTATGCATTAGATTTTGATTTAATGATTTATTTTTTGTTACTAGAAAACACATTTTAAATATTCTTTCCTTCATATTAAAATTTTTTAGCCTAACTTGTGGTGTATTGATAACTTATCTAGTATGCTAATAAATCAACTACCCTCACTTAATATAGCGCATCCAAAAAAAGGGAAAAAAAAGAAAAAAGAAATGCAGAAGCAACAAGACAATGTAACTAGATATCAAAATAACACCTTATATAATCTTTGCAGCTAATAATTGAAATTCTAATATATAATTTATATTATTATTTAATATAACATCTGAAATGAAACTATCTTGTGCTATCACTTAATTTTAATTAAAATAAAAAATAAAAATACTTAGATTCAAACTTATAATTAATTAAATAAAAAATTTATGATACTATTTTAAAAAACTATCTCAATTTTAAAAGTAAAGCTAGATAAAGTTGTAAAATATAAATTATATTATTTTTTAATCATAATTTTTGTAACCTCAATTCACTGTCCTCCCACCACCACCCCAAAGAAAAAGAAAAAGAAAACAGAGAGATAGAGATGCAAAAACATGGTGGGTGACCTTTGGGGTTTCAAGGATGCGGCCACCAACCTGTACCAGTTGTTTTTCTATAGCAATGCCACGTGAAGAAAGCACAAGATCCTTATCATAATGGTAGCTTCTCACAGCTTGAAAGATTACATGAAGACTTAGACAAGTCAAGGAAAAAGAAAAGAAGCATACATGTGGTACGAGACACTTAATCATAATTTTTATTCTTTCTCGAGGCTCTTGTCATGATTTTTCAACCAAAATGCTTTGGAAGAGTGAGATAGGTTTAAAAGGAACAGATTATGAAATTTTTTTTAGAAATAAAGAAATTCAAGGGTTCGAGTGGCAGATAGTTTGGACGTTTTGGTTTGCCATTATCAAGGCAGGGCAGGTATACAGAATAACTGAGTTGTATGCCATAGTCATAGTGTTTAGTGAAATACTCGTATGCAGTAATTTCCACAGTCTGTATTGCAGTACTTGTCGCCGTGAGCTGTGTTGCTGTAAATGCATGGTTTGTTTCCTTTATAGATTCTAGCACGTCACTGTAATTTGGCCTACAACTACCTTTTATTAGAATTGTAAAACTAGCATGTATACCAACTGTGCGAGGAGAAATATATGATAAAAAGTTAAGAATCTCAACATGGAACCAGATGAGTTATTGCAAGCTTGGTTCTTTAGGTACCCGCCGCTGCCACCACAACCATAGAAGGATTTGATATCCTTATCAATCATAGTTTTTTTGTCATCTTGAAATTAGGTTTGCCAGGGTGCAACAATAGAGATACAATACTCTTCTAACTACACACCTTTTTCTTGAAATGTTTGTCAGATTCATTGGGGGATATCGACTCATCCATCATTCTAATATCACAATCTCCAGTGATTTTTTAGAAGTTCAATCGGACAATGTTCCATCCCCACTGGAACAACACTAGATGAGATGCGTATTGGCAACTGCAACAAACTCGGATATCTCACTAGAGCTCCGACAAAACCAGCCTTGAAAGACGCCACTTTTGACATATGGATTGCTGAGAATTACAGTGTCTAGAGGTGGCTCGTTGACTCCATGACCCCTTCATTGATATAGTGTGATCATTTTCCTTCCTTCTGTCAAGGACATACAGGATACAATATGTCGAAAACCTTTAATGATGGCTATGATGAAACTTGCATGTTTGAACTGAAACAACAATAACATGATGGCCAACCCTTGTCTAAGTTTTAGAAAGAACTTGTAGCTATTTTCCAGATTGACGATGAAAATGGTGTCACAAGCAACTACGGTTGAGGGAGTCATTCAACTGCAGTCTACGATGTCAAGACTTCAAGGGCATATATTCCTTCATTAGTGGACCAGATCCTGAGTTTAATGAAGTATATAGTTAAATTTTATGCATGCAAGGACCCGCTCCTTAAGCGTGAGAAAAGCAATGCAAATACCGTAGGCGTAAGCTAAAAAGATAGAAACAACAAAGAAAACACAATCATTTTAATGAGTGAAAAAAGTTAAAAATGTGAAATCGAAATTGATAATTTATTTCTCTAAAAATAACTATTAAAGTCTCCTTTTACAAGATTTATGGATAGACTAAACAAAATCTTACATCTTCTTGAAAACAACTAGAAATCCAAAAATATCGAGGACATTAAAATAAAAATCCAAATTAAATAATAAATTTGAAGAAGCTTAGGAAAAATAAAAAAATAGGTTTAAACAACACCATTCAAGTCTATATCCTACTTTCAAGAAATCCTACAACTTGATAAGCGATGGAATGACCTCCTATAAGAAAACTACAGAAAAACTATTTGTAGAATCACATGAAAAAAGTACAGTCAAATAGTTGGATCTCTTGATATCTTTATTTTAAATTGATAACTTAGTTTGACATGATCAATCTTTTTTTATACTAAGACATGTGTCACTAATTCATCAAAACATTTGATAGGCCATCCATATAGTGTCTTTGAGTCAGATTTCCATGTACTTGTGTTAAATCCTTACTTGAATGCTTAACATTTTTATTTTCTACAAGCATAATTGTATTATTCTTCTAAAGTTATAGAGAACTTGTTCTCAAGTTCTATTTTTACTCCAAACAGGCTGCTAAATGCTTAATATTAAAGACATCAAAATGCTTTAAATAGTTAAGAAGGAGAAGTTTGCAAGCATTGTTATTTATATCTTACAATACCTTATAAAGGCTTATCTTTTTTTCCTCCAGCTTATTTTATACACTCACTTAAAACATGTCATAAGTAAGGACTGCGCACACCACATCACCAATCTCAAACACCACTTTTATATAATAAGTATCAATTAGGGCTTTTACATGTGGCATTGTTGTAAGTGATTATCTTCTTGACCTGCTCATGAATACTATGTAAATAATCTACTATACCATTAACTTGGATGCTCAATCATTTGATATAAGGAACATGCATTAACTCCAACACTCTAAAAAGGTTATGTCTATAAACGATCTTAAATGAACTTTATTAGGTAGTCAACTTTTGAGATTTATTATAAGCAAACTTTGTTTGCGATAAGGCTATGTAAACATATAACCTCATTGAAATAAATATAGTTTATCTAGGATGTGTTTATGGTTTTTTGATAGGTTATGAAATAGTCTATTTTTGAGAATCTATCCATAATAACAAAAATAAAATCCATGTCTTATTGAGTATAAGGTAAGCCTAACATAAAATCCATATTAAAAGACTAGCAATGGAGTATACAACCTATAATTTGATAACGCTCCTTTAGACCTTTATCAAACAACACATCTCTCGTATAGCTAGATATTTGGCTTGATAGCTAAAGCCAAATATAATTCGCTGATATAAGGGTCAAGGTATTGTCTTGGAATGTAATTCATAGATGATATGTTCCAATAAGGAGTAATCTAGGACATATAGTTGCAAAACATGAAATAGATAACTATTCACAATTATAAAGTTGTCTTGCTTATCTCCATCTGTCAACTCAATAATTTTTTTTTTAAATGATGAATTACCCAAATACAGCTCTTTAAAAGCATCAAACCTTATCAATTAGCTATGTATAATATCGAGTAGAGCAACATGCCTATTAAGAGCATCAACCATTTTGTTTAAGTTGCCTAACTGGTGCTTTACCAAATGATAAACTCTTGCAGAACAAATCCTATTTTGTATGTTGATAACTTAAATTATGCCACATATTTATGCACTTTAGGAATTTATGATATGTGATTAGGACAAACTCTTTTTGCACCAGGTAATGTCGTTTTTGAAACTCTAAACTATATCATAAAACTCTAGATCACATGTGGTGAGATTTTTTTTGAGAATTTGATAACTTACTATTGAAAAAGGTAATTAACCACCAATCCTAGCTAAGAACTCCTTCAATGCCTATCTTGAACGTATTAAAGTTTACCTTAAATAATTTCTGAAAGTCTAGAAGGCAAAATAAAAGCTTTAATCATATTCTGCTTCACTAGCTGAAAGTTGGACTTGGCATTATTTGTCAATTAACATGTACAATCTTTTAGACACTTTGTAATGGGAGCAATATGAGAAATGAAGTTTTGGATAAACCTTTTATAAAAAAATGTAAGTTTATGAAAGCTCTAGATATCATGAATGCTCCTTAGAGCTGACTATTCTATAAGAGCTGGCCACTCTATAATTATAAAAACTTTGGACTAATAAGCCTAAACACATTAGACACAATAAAACCCTATCAAAGTGACATTACTAGTAAAGAACTTACATTCATAGTTTATATATAAAAACTTTTTCATTGAAGTTTCAAACATAACCTATAAATTTTACAAAGATTCTAGAGTAGGATTATAAAGTATAATATTATTAAAATAAACTATAATAAATTTATGTATAAATGGTCTCAATACCTATGTATAAACCTTATGAAAGTACTAGGATCATTGAACATACTAGACAATATCACCATCCACTTCTATACTTGTTATTACTTTTTAAATGCTGTATTTTGTTCATCCCTTAACTTGATTATGATATGATGATAACTAATTTTAAGATTAATATTAGAAAACACCCTTGAACTTGCTAATTGATCCAATATATGATCTACACACGGTATCAAAACTTATACTTTAGTGTGATCCATTTAATGACGCGACTATTCATACATATATGCTATAAACCTTACTTTTTAGGGATTAGAAGAGCAGGGATTGCACATGGGCTTATTCTTTCCTAAATGTACACTTTATTTAACAATTCCATAACCTGCTTTTATGATTTTTTGATTTTCTTAAGGCTAAGTCTGTAAGCTAGTTTGTTTGATAGACTAAAATCTGAAACCAAGTTAAATCTGGTGCTTGATATCTTGTATAAGAGTAAGGCTTAAGACAACTTTTATAGTATCAAAGCAAATGCTTTTAGCACATCCTGTACTTCTTCAAGATTATAATCAATATCACCCTATTCTATAACCATTCTACTACTAGGAACTAGGGCGCACACCACTTGTTCACCTCCTATCTCCTTTATAAATTATGATAAAGACAAAAAACTCTTTCTCTTTTTAGTCTTTATCTTTACTTTTTTTTTATAAGTATTAGCATTATGCGTTTTCCTTTAATACTTAGGGTATACAATTTTTTTTCCCTACCATTATACATCACACTTCTATCAAACTATCATAGCCTTTCAAATAAAACATGGCATACATCTATAAACATTATATCACACTAAATATTATCAAAATATTTTTATCCTATGAAAAATAAAATAAGATAACATTTATCAATAATTACCTTAGTGTCTTTATTTAACCATATCAATTTATAAAGATTATGATCGTTTTCATTTTTGAGTTAGAGCTTCTTTATTACCTCAAAAAATAATACATTCTTGCAACTGCTATATTTATAATCAAACTGCAAACTTTGTCTTTAATGGTGCACATCGAATGTAAAATGCTAGCACATAATCAAATCCTCTTTTGAATCACCTATTGGGCATTAACAAACTCTTTCTAATAACAAGGATAGCCATGTAAAATCTCCTGATGCTCTAGTCATTAATATACTTAGAATCAATCATATTTAGAGGCCCCTCTATCAACAAACTTTTTCCTAGATGACTTTATGTTTTGTTGTACTCAATAGCTTGGTGCTTTGGTTAACCACATCTAAATTAACAAATTCTAAAACTAGAACCCCGACTTATCATTTGTTGATTATGATAAGCTGGTCTAGGTTTTTTTATGATAGTTTTTTAATTAGTATGCCCTTTTTTATTATTCTGATATGCCCTGAAATTTCTACCAATAATACTAATATTATGATGCTTTTTTATGATCAAGGCCCTTTAATATGCTTTAAAAACTATCTATAGGGATTAGAGACACAGTACTTCCTGTATGGACTACCATACACCACCTAGATACCTCGCTACAAAATGTTCCTCAATTTCTACCAAATTATTTTAAGCTATTAACTAGTAGAAATCATTAGTTTAATCATTAATAGACTTATCTAATTGTTTTAACATGTGAAGCCTTTAGTATAGGGTTTCAAATAGCTAGAAGAAAAAAAAAATGCTCCTTTATTTGTTTTAATCTTTTCCAATCATTGATTTTTAATTTTCCTTACCACTCTTGCATCCTTTTCAACTTTTCTTACTAAATAGATACCTAGAACTTCAATTTGATTGTGATTAACTTGTATTTACTCAAAAAGCTCATTGTACTAAAAAAATCTTTCAACTTCATTCAATCGATTTATGAACTTCTATACTTATAAAGTCTAAGTGAACTTCTAAAGTTTAACATAAAAACTAAAATCCATAAATTTGACATCTTCTCGCTTAAGAGGTTGTCTCTTCTTATCATACATTTGGTTTGTAGTACTGGACAGGGACCCATAATCACTCTTTTGGTTTTGGTCTTATAAGTCTATTTCTTTTAATGCATAACTTAACTCTATGAGTTGTTTTTGTATATACTTAATGATGAGCTCA
Organism: Populus ilicifolia; assembly: GCA_015708895.1. Classification (NCBI taxonomy): domain Eukaryota; kingdom Viridiplantae; phylum Streptophyta; class Magnoliopsida; order Malpighiales; family Salicaceae; genus Populus; species Populus ilicifolia. Next base: position 66,046 of record SRLM01000744.1, read on the forward strand.
TGAATGTTTTTCTCTTGAAGGGAAGCCTCTATATCCTCTCTTTGACCATACCCTGCTCTATGACCTCTTTCTATCATAGCTGTATTAACACACAACTAGTAACAAATTTTCATGAAATTACAACACATAACAAATAAATAACTTGGGATTATTAGGTTTTGATACTAATTGATATAGATAAAAGTTATAGGAATAACAATAACACAAAAAAGCAGCAATTTTAATAAGCATAAAGGGTTGCAAACGTGAACCTTAAATTCACAATTTATTTCCATAAAAATAAATTTATTAAAGTTTGCCTTCTTAGAGGTTTACAAGATTTATAAATAGGCTAGAAAACCTTACCTCTACTAGAAAACAACTAGAAGTTTAAAAGTACCAAAGAGATTAAAAAATATGAATAAAAATTAAATTAAAAAGCTTAAGAAAAATAACAAAAAAATAGCCCAAATAACACCATCAAGGCCTAAATCCTAATTCCAAGATATCCAATGTTCTGATAAGCAATTTAATAGCTTTATATAAGAAAGATGCAAATAGAATCACCTAAAAATATTTAAGCCGATCCAATGATCAGATCTTTTTATATCTTTATTTTAAGTTGCTAACTTAGTTTGACATGACTGAATATTTTTTTAGGCTAAACTTATCTCATTAGTGCATAAAAGCATATATTAAGCCATCTATCTATATCATATCCCTATATAGTTATATTGGATTCTCACCCAAATTCTAAGAACCTTTAATTTCTACATGCCCAATTACATCATCGTATTTCTAAAAAGATAACCACCAACATCATACAATGAAAGAATCTTGATTGCTTTTAAATAATTTGATGTTAATTAACATTATAATCAAACTTTAGCCTATAACAAAAAGGTAACAAACCTCACTAGTAGGATTGTGTGTACTTATTTTAAAGAAACTAAAGATTCAAAATAACATTATTGGTTATTTTGACTAGTGGGATTTTACTAAGAGGCCCTGGAAATAGATATGCAGGGCTGCCATGATAACTATTGAATGTGATTGCTTTTTGTCCATTATGACTGCTAATTGACACGACCAAAAGAATGATATTTTCTCTAAAATATAGGAGTATCGAAGTAATAAATAACCTGACAAGATCAAGATCAAACTATAAGGAGGTTAACTATATAAATTATAAATAATAATAATGATGACAACGACGACGACGACGACGAGAAGTTAAAGAGGACTTTAAGATGTAAGATTAATATGAAGATTAAACAATGATAAAAACAATTATCAAGGTTATAGGATCCATTAATGGTATTTTAAATAAGTATAATATAAACTCCTTTTATTACTCAACTGGAAACCACACATGAAGAAGGTTTCAATTTGATGATTTGTCATTAATAACTTATTAATATGATCATATTAATCTTATTTAAGTAACACCAAACTTTTAAATATTATCCGGAGTTCATGATGCTAACTTATGTTAACAACAAATCAAGTTTTTTTCATAGCACATGTGTAAGTTATACCTTATAGTTGACTATGAAAGTGCTAACCATTTGTTGTACCAAATATTATACAACACAAATTTAGATTAACCATTTAACAAGTAAGGTATTAAGAATTAATAAGATAAAAATATAAGACATGTTAATAGCAAGTTTTTTAAGATATAATCATTGAAGTCTATATTGAGTTTATATTATACTTATACTAATACCAATAGTGAAACCTTTTTACCTTGACATAATAAGCTTAGTTAAACATAATGAAGAACAGAAACATAAATAAATGAAGAATAGAAATATAAATAAATAAGAGGAGAACATGATTATATAACTATAGTAAAGGAAATAAAAGGCACAAATAAGAGACTAGTGAAAGTAAAACTTAAACATTACAAAAATATAAAGAAAGAGAGCAAGAATATGATCTTGATATGAAAATTAAGATACCTAAATGCATGATAAATGCATCATTTTTTAGGCTAAAATTTAGAACTATTGATTTGATGACTAATTATTAAGTGGGTGACCATCTCTTGACTTGGTAACAATCCTTATCTTCTTGTTTGAACAAAACATCTGCTAACATCAAAATTTGAACATGAAAGTTCTAAAATATTATCTTAGCTTTCTAATTAAAAAATTAAGGTCATTTGGACTTCTAGAACTAGAGATATGGGTTGAACACTAAACAGTATTTGGGCTACAGGACAGATTCAAACTTCTCTGTTGTTGCTATAATTTGAACTTGAAAATGATCCTTTTGAATCTTGAACTCCTATGAAAATTTTAGGCCTATATTTTAGCTTTCTATCTATATAAACCAAATCTAAATCCAAGTTCTACAACTTTATTTATGATCTAATTATCAAATAGTGCTCTAATTTGGATTCAACTAGCATCTCTTTTCTAAGTTTAGCTCTCTCTTTATCTTCTCAATTTCAATAGTTAAACTTATTAATCAATCTTATGATTTATGTGATATGCTTATATTTAAAATTAATATTTACTATAAATTAAAGGTATCTTATATTATAAGATTTGTTATTATAAAACATGCTCTAGTTAAGAAGTTATTAATACTTCAACTACAAAATAATAATATAAAACCTTGATAAAAATACACTTTGAAGTGCTAATCATATCTCCCAACTAGCTTATTACTAGTGCCTAGTAATCAAATCGTTAAAATAGAAAAATCATTTACAAGTTCCACAATGCAAGACATTCATCATTCAACTTTCATTAATCTATTTAAATAAATAAACTCTCATTAAATTTATATATCTATTTTATACTTCTTAAACAAGATATTAATAAACCTTTTTTTATGTTCTCAATGTATGGAAACATAGATGATGAGATTTTTATTGAAAGAAAACAATATTTTGTTCTAATGTTTTTCTAAGATTAATTTTCTTGGTTGATATTATTATCTTTTTTGTTTTTTTAATATATATATACATAGATAACACAATGCATCTTTAACTCATGTAACGAGCTTTCAGTTAATGCCTCTCAGACCAATTGGTCTTAGGGCATTAGGTATTGAGACACCCATATAAGCTTAGTAACTCGGATTGTAAATAATGATATGTAGATAGTGTAATATTTTGATTCCTTTATGCTTTTCTTCTTAACCTATGTAACAAATATTGGGCTACTACCTCCCAAGTCAATTGACTTTAGGGTATCAGGTGTTAAAACACCCCTTCAAGCTTAATTGCTTAGGTTAAGAGGCTACGAAATCAAACTTATCTATATTTTTATTTATTTAATTAATTACATTTTTTATTAATTGGTTTTTTACAAATTATATACTATCCATTTTCCTTAGTTGTTACCCTTAACAAAAAAATATAAATAATATAATAATCCAATCTGAAACCCATAATCATATATTAAAGTGTGTGTGTGAACATAAAGATTTAAGAATACTTGTTAAATGAGTATATGAGCATAATTAAGTGATAACAATGCAAGAGATTGTAGACCTGAATATTTTATGAAGTATTTTGATAGACCTTATTAATAATGTTTACTAAGATGCGTCTCAAAAGTCACTTTGATAAAAAAAACTCCTTTACTCTGTCATCATAGTAATAACAGTTTTGCAAATGGTTTGTGAAATTGAAAATACAGTTAGTTTTTTTTTTTAATATCAACTACCAAAATAAGACATTGTCCTCAATGTTCTAAGGTAGAAAGATAGAGTATAGAAGACATCATCTGAAACACACTTAAACAAATATAAAAAATAATAAAACACAAATATTATGCTTTATTAATAAAACCAAAAGACATAAGGATTCACAAACGATGACTCAAATCTAATTCAAGTTTTTTACGACTTTCCTTAGTTGACCAATTTATACGATTCATAGAGAGATTAATTACAAGAATGAGTGATTTTAGTTGGTGAGTCAATTGTTCAGCAGCAGCAGCAGCAAAGATTATGATTTGTTATGCTAAAGATATTGGAAAATCCTATTCTACAACATGATTAAGAAAAGACAACAACTTATCATAAAAATCATTAATATTTAATTGACATATAAGTTTATGGTAAATGTGTAGTTGGGCCCAAAAGTAAATATGAAAGATCTCTTCTAATGTGCCCAAACCATTTGATAAGGTAATCAAGACATTAACATGTTTAAACATTGTATTCATTCTATCAGACATTATAAAGACATACAATTTCTCTCCAATTATTTTTCTAATGATCTCCCTTGTGCTAAGCTTTAGGGCAACCCCCAAATCTTGACTACCTTCTAAAAATACAACTATTGACACTTCCCCTATTAACTTAAGGCTGCTCTTCTATACACTAAATGAATCTTTTTGTCAGCTAGTACCTGACTAAGATAATTTGCTGATTCTAAAAACTCTATTTTCTTCCCGGGATTGGATCCACCGAAAACATAAATGTTTTTTATATGATGACTTGAGGAACCTGCCATTTCTACACATTTTTATTTCTATTACATGTATGAGTTGAGTAGAAAAGAAGGGAAGGAATAAAATATTTTATAAATAAAAAATTAAAAATTCAATCATACCACCTATATATAGGTCAATTGGAGTCTCACTCTCTCTCTCTATTTTTTTTTAAAAAACATATATATGTACAAGTAGTTGTCATTATGGCTCACATCTTTTCTTGGTTTTATATCCAAGAACGACTTAAACGCCCTTTATAGGTTGGAAATAGGCTTCCTATTCAATTTTCTTAAAAACTGACAAATATAGTTCTTTTTTAGTCAGTTCCCACTATATTGAACAAGTTCTTTATGAAAATGGGGTCATAAGTAATGAATTGTACGATGCATATCTCCACTATGATGAGATTTAAGAGTCAATAGAAGATTATCTAAAGACTCTCTATGTTTTGAAATAAATCTCACATTTTGATAATTTTCATTGGTTTTGCAAAATACATGTGAATCCTTGAACATGATGCGTTAGTAAAATCTACTTTGTAAGATTTCTACAATCTTTTTTTTATGAGAAATGATCTTCACATGTCTTAAAGTGATAAAATTTAATAACATTACATACTTATTATTAGGAATGCATCTTTGAAATATTTGATCAGGAAAATATTTGAATAAGTAAGGGTCATCCCAATAAAAGTTTTGTACGTCACTTAAAAACTTTTTTTTTGTTTTGGTTATCCAAATGAGGTGGCAAAAATCATGAAGCAAGAAAAATTAATATTTTTAGCAAACCAAGACATTGAACTAAGAAAGTAAATATTCAATAGGAAAGTAATTATTGACTGGTGTGATGTTGAATCTATTGTTAAATTTGATAAATGATCCACGATAATATTTTCGGTGCCTTTTTCATCCTCTATTTCTAGAATTTGAGATATAAGTTGAATACTAAATAGTATCTAGGCAGGAGGCTAGATTTAGACTTCTCCGTTATTGCTAAGATTTAGACTTCCAAACAACAGAATTGAGTCTTGCCTTCATCATGAATGTTTTAGGTCTATGTCTTAGTTTTTCATCCATGTAGAGCATACCTAAATCCAAGATTTATAACTCCAGATATAACTCAATGACCAAACAATGTTCCAGTTTGGGTTAAACCAACATCTCATTTCTAAGTTTGGCCCTCTCTTTATCCTTTCAATTTCAGTACTTAAACTCATCAATCAATCCTTTCATTTATGTGATAGGCTTGCATTTAAGATGAACATTTACAATAAATTAAAGGTATCTTATAGTATCAAATTTGTTATTATAAAACATGCTTTAGTTACGAAGTTATTGATACTTCAAATGCAAAATGATGATATAAAACTTTAATAAAAATACACTTTTAAGTACTAATCATTTCAAAAGAAATGCCACGAAAATTATTACATATCATTGTTATTATTTGTTACTACCTTTTTATATTTCTATGTACAAGTTAATTTTTATTTTTAGGTTCATTGAGGTCACGTTATGAGTGATTTTAGTTTAATTATCTTTTGCTTTTGGCCATGTAATTATTTGAAAATGAAGAGACTTATCTCCTAAAATTTAAAATGTAATAATAACCTGTAAATTTGGACGTATGACTTTAATATAATGTTTATAATTCTATGTACCTATTTAACCATGCATGTTTATAATTGAAATTAAATCCTTCACTTGAATTATATTATATGATGTTATTATGCAAAATATAATTTATATGATGATATTATATAACAATTAAATTATGCATTGTTATTTTACGAACTTGAATTGTATAGTGTTATTGAATAACATATGTTGTGTTAATGATGGTGAGGAGTTGGATTGAAATCTATGATGATTGGACCGAGTTGTGAAATAGAATTGGAAGTGTTATATAATTTTGTCGATAACTTGAAAACTCCTTGTATAGGAGAGACCCCATAAAATTTTGGTGGAAATTGAAAAAAATACACTGAAAATTTCAAATGTAATGGGAAAAAAGATGTAGAAATTCAAGGTTGTTACATAAAAAGTTCAAGAAAAATTATAGCTAAAATTATAAAGTTATATGAAGAGAATCCACTTCAAATATAAGTATACAAAGGAAAAGAAATACAATAATTTCTAATTATGTGATGCAATGGACCACTAAATTGAAAGGTGAAATAAACTTTAAATATATATTTACTCCATGGGTTGTGAATATGTTAATGATTGGGTAATAATGCTGATATAATATGACATGTTAAAAATAGTGATAATGTAATTGAAATTATATGTCATAAAACAAGTTAATGCTAAATAATCAAAGATATGAAGAACAAGAATTTAAAATTATTAGGTATAAAAATCAAATCATTGAAAAATATGTGATATCATTTCTTTTTTTTTTGATTTACGTGTGGTGTTCGGGCCAGCTTACGCGCGCCACGACTAATCCATACGGGCCACTGAACATCTTGCAAGTCTAGTGAACAGGTAAGGCACTGCGGGGGTGACAGGCATACACAGTAAGATTCGAATCCATATGTGGAGGAAGGGGACAAGTCCCTCCCACCGCTGGGCTGGAACCTCACCTGCATGTGATATCATTTCTATTTGTATAGGAATGAGTTTATGAAATGTTATTTTATATAGATAGTTTTGCCTATCAGCATGCGTGTGGATAGAAAAAAAAAGTTTATTGAATGACATTACGAGGGTATGTAAATTTAGCAATGATTATTTATTTATTTATTACGTCAACACGTTTTTTTTTCCCCTGGGCTAGAGGCGGCAATTCCCTCCTGCTCTTTCTTTGTTGAGGACCTTAAACTTCAGCTCTAACATGCCTACTTTAGATTTCAAGTGCGTCCAATACTGTTGGAAATACAAGTCCAATTAACCATAGTCCAATTAGCTAGATCCACCTTTCGCAATATATTTTGGTTGACACGGTGACGCTGACAGCAGCTTGTAGCAATAATCCTGATCAAGCTCGAAATCAAATCGTTAAAGCAGACACTTTCTCTGCACTGTAGCGTGAATACCTTCTCCTTCTCCATACAGCTTGTAACGTTTGCACCTTATGTGCCAGCAAGTCGAGCTATTTTTTTGGTGAACTTACTAACTAGAAAATCATTTTATATGATCCCCGCGGATGCAGCAGCTTTATGTGGTCGAAATTTACTAACTCAAAGAAAAATAATTGCCCATCACATCATTAATGATGGAGTTCCCGTTATTCTGTTGTCTGTAACACTATCTTGTCATGACTTTAGCCATGACGTCTTCTGTTTTTTCTATGTTTATTGCCCAAGGATTAACCTTTTACATGAACACTGTTGTATTACATCTCTCTATAATTTCCAAAAATACGACTGAACATGCAGGAGTTGATAACGTATCAGCGAGTTCCATCATGGAATCATCTTTATTAATTATGAAAAAAGAAGAAGGATTAGACATGTATATTAAATAAGAAAAAAAATTAAAAAAATATAACATGTATGTATGCATCCAATATTCCTGTGATTTAGATTTTTCTTTGTTTTTCTACCAACATCAAAAGAAAACCCAAGTCTTTAAATTATTAGGGTTCTTTCTCGGTCTATTGTTCTCTCTCTTTTGCTGCTTTCTTTTCCCCAGGCTAATCAGCTTGTTGCATTCTATTCCCTGCTATTTTATGGATGTTGTCTGTTGTAAGAAATGAGAATTGCTCCTAGCATATTCTAGATTCATCAACTCAATAAAATCAATTTTTTCGGCAATGCCAGTAATAAATAAATTCATTAATTATATATAAATATCATTTGTTATTTGTTTCTGTTTTAATCAAGAATCAAGTAATTTTTTTTCAGATTTAATATAATGGATCGATAAGTTAAATTAATAATAGTGAAGTTGGTTATTAATATTGTTAAATAATATATTTACTTTTATTTTATTTATTAAAAATAAAATATTATTTTCAGTTTAGTTTATATATAATCTCAGCCTATATGAAAAGGAAAACCATTGCTTTTAACATTGGCTCAAAGTTTGGATTAAGTTGTTTATAACTATTTTGTTTACTTTCTAGCTGAGGAGTTTCGTTCATCTTCGATTAAAAAATCTTTTATTTTTTTCATCTAATTAATGGTGGCACGCACCTTACTTGGGCTATGCAAATGTCCTTGGACATGTAAACTTATTTAATGTTAGTGCACATTGTCTCGACGATTAATGAAGGTGGGTGTGAGTTAACTCTCTGGCCCATGCAAGAGACTGGAAGTTCGACTGACTTTGCCCATAAGATTGACGGTGAGCTTGTCTTCTCGGTCGAGGAATGCTCGAAGTTGTTTCCATGTGGTCATACAATACAGCGAATCTGTACGATCATTCTGTGCCTTTACAATTACTTGTACAATAAAATATGCATTATTAAAATGTATTATATTCTCTAAAAAGTTTTCCCCAAGTTTTACCTGCACTTCGAGGTCAAAACCTATTAGAGTATTTTTTTTTTAAAAATAATATCATAATTAAATTTTAGGATCTCTAACCCTGTAAATATTTGGATTATGGCACTCTCTGTAGATGTTAATCTAATAACCGCTAAAGACAATTCTAATCCTCCTCCTCCTCATAATTTTGCATGTGAGTACAAATATTTTTATTGCAGCTGAGGTGGAAATGCAGCCTGTGTAGTTTTTTTGAGAAGTATTATAGAGGTTTTTTTTTTTTTTTTTTTGCTTTTGTTTCTTTAGTTTTCCATAAACAAAATATAGAGCGAGAAGCAGAGAAAACAAGTAGAAGTGGGAGGGTAAAGACAAGTATATGTGTTTTCTAGTAATGGATACCCGAAATTCCATATATATAGCTCCGGGTATTTAAAATCTATATCCAATATTGGGTAATGAATCGAGTATCAATAATAATGCATGGATATTGGATGATACTAAACTTTAATTCATCGATATTCATCACCATACATATTTTTTTTTATGCAGGCTTTCTTTTCTTGATTAATAAGAATTATGAGTTTAAATTATTCAACATTACCAACATAGATGTTATATCATTATATTAAAATTTTAAAAATAAAATAAAAGGTTTTAGTGTTTCATTATGGTGTATGTAAGAGAAAATATTATATATTAAAATAATATTTTTTTTATCCTTGATTTTTTTTGGTTGTTAATTTTTTTTTAATTTTATTATTTTACATTGAGTTGGTTAGTAATTGGACTTGATGATTTATTTCATTATGCTTTCTTACATTTTTTGACGGTCTAAAAAAATCCCAAAATTAAGTTGGTTTTTAATTTTGCAAAGAAGAATTTGATTTAATTATTTGTAAAAAATTACAAATGACAGGACCAAAATTAAAAGTAAAATGGTAGCCCTTTATTTAAAAAGAATGTTTTTGTACTTTATTTTTTAATTTAATTATAAATATTTTCTTTTTACATTTTATCTTTTAATATTATTGATTCAGCTTGATAATTTATTTTTTATTATCTTTTTAGGTTGTCACTGTGTCAAAAAAATTATTCAGACATAGTTAGTCTAGATATAAGGTTTATTCTTGATTTTACAAAAAATAAATTTGGTTTTGTTGTTTATGAATAAAAATAAAACAAGAAAGGACCATAATTAAAACTTGATAAAATGATAGCCCTTAAAAAAAAAAAAACATTGGTGTCCGTGTATTTTAGCCTTAAAATTTTATAAAATAGATGGTCTTTTTAATTTAAAAATTAGACAATCTAATCCAAGACTTTCTTTTATTCACATTTCAGTCATTAAGTTTGAGAGAGGAGAGAGAAACTTATTGGATAACAATGAAGGAGAGAGAGCCTTATTGGTCGGCAAGAGTTTGACAATATAAAAAATCAATTTGAGTATTAACATGTTCTACTTGACAATGAAAGTTTTATTGCGGTCTTTTTTAACCTTCATCTTTCTTTTCTTTTTTCTTTTTAAAGTTCAGGATTGAAAGATATTTTTTCCCTAATTGGATTTTGTATTTCTTTTTTTTTATCCTTTTATGGTTTTTTTTTTGCTTGATAAATTGGCTTTTAAGGTTCTAAAGGTATTTTTTTAGTTGCTTTTAGATGAAATGGATTTAAAATGTGCTTTAGATAAAATGAACACCTATCTAAATGGTGGATGATGTACCTTTAGGTATATAGGCTCAAGCGTTTAAGTTTATTTTTAAAACCCTTGTTTTTTTTTAATGATGAGTTGTTGTAACAATTGAAAAAAACTAATGCAACTACTAATTACCTTCAATATCTCCTGAACTCACACCACATTGCCAAAACTCCTTAAATTTAAAGAACAATATCCAGGACTTCAAGCACCATACTGACATGACCAAAAAATTGATATTTTCTCTCAAATATAGGAGTGTCGATGTAAAAAATAACCCGACAAGACTAGGATCGAACTACAAGAAGATTAACTATATAATAATAATAATAATAATAAGTTATAGAGGACTTTAAGATGTAAGATTAATGTGAAAATTAAATAAACTTTTTTTATTTCTTAACTGGAAACCACAAATAAAAGAGGTTCTAATTGGATTATAATTGATTAACATGATTATATTAGTTATCTTATTCGAATAATGTTGATACTTGTAAATATTGTCACGTATTCATAATTATAACTTATGTTAACAACAAATCAAGTTCCTTTTATAGCATAAGTGTCAGGTATACCATACGGTTTGGCTATGAAAGTGCCAAATATTTGTTGTACCAAGTGTTATACAATATAAATCTAAATTAACCATTTAAGAAGCAAAGTATTAAGAGTGAAGAAGATAATAAATACAAAACATGTTAGTATCAAACATTAAAGTCCATGTTGAGTTTACACTATACTTATTCTTATACCATTAATATAAACATTTCACCTTGACATAATAAACTTAATTAAACATAATGAAAGAGAGAAACATAAATAAACAAGATAAGAACATAAATAAGATATAAGTTAACTAAGTAAAGGAAAGGATATGAAAGCATAAATAAGAGATTAATAAAAGCAAAACTTAAATATTACAAAAATAGAAAGAGAAAGAGCAAGAATATGATCATGATATGAAAATTAAGATGTCTAAATACATGACAAATACCTCCTTTTATATGCTAAAATTTAGAACTATTGATTTGATGACTAATTGTTATGTGGTGGCTAACTGTTGATTTGATGACAATCCTTATCTTCTTCTCTAAACAAAACGTTATTACTAATATCAAAATTCGAATAAACTTAAACATGAAAGTTCTAAGAAATTATCTTAGCTTTTTAATAAAAAAATTAAGGTTATGTAGACTTCTAAAACTCAAGATATGGGTTGAACACTGAACAATGTCTGGGTTATAGAACAGATTTGGACTTCTCCGTTGTTGCTAAGATTTGAACTTATAAACAATAAAATTGAGTCTTGCATTCACATAAATATTTTAGGTCTATGTCTTAGCTTTTTCATCCATCTAGAATAGACCCAAATCCAAGTTTTATAGCTCCAGATATGACCAATAACTTAATAGTATTCCACTTTGGACTAAACCAATATCTTTTTTTAAGCTTCACCATCTCTTTGTCTTTTCAATTTCAGTAATTGAATTCATCAATCAATCCTTTGATTTATGTGACAGACCTATATTTAATATGAATATTTACCATTATTAAAGGTATCTAATAATATCAGACTTGTTATTATAAAACATATTTTAGTTAAGGAGTTATTGATACTTCAAGTACAAAATACTGATATAAAACCTTGATAAAAATACACTTTTAAGTATTAATCACATCCCCTAACCAGCTTATTACTATTCTATAGTATTCAAAGCGTTAAAATAGAAAAACCAATTTGCAAGTTCCATAGAGCAAGACATTCATTATTCAACTTCTATTAATCTATCCAAGTAAACAAACTTTCATTAAATTTTATACATTTTAAACAAGATATTAATAAACCTTCTTTTTATGTACTCAATGTATGAAATCATATATGATAGGGCTTTTATTGGAAAAAAATAATATTCTGTTCTAATATTTAAAGTTAACTTCCTTGGGTTGGAATTATTATCTTTTTCTTTTTCTGATGTTTAGTACTTAAAAATACATTTTTATCAACATTTTATATCATTATTTTGCACTTAAAGTATCAATAACTCATTAACTAAAACACGTTTTATAATAACAAGTCTGATACCATAAGATACCTTTAATTTATGATAAATATTCATCCTAAATGCAGGCTTATCACATAAATAAAAGGATTGATTAATGAGTTGAAGTACTGAAATTGAAAGGACAAAGAGATGGTGGAGCTTAGAAAAGAGATGCTGGTTTAGTCTAAATTGGGAGACTTTTTGGTAATTAGATCATAATTGGAGCTGTATAATTTAGATTCAGGTATGCTTTATATGGATGGAAAGCTAAGACATAGGCTTAAAATTTTCATAGGAAGGCAAGACTTAATTCTGCTATTTGGAAGTCTAAATCTTAGCAACAACATAGAAGTCTGAATCTGTTCTGCAGCTCAGACAATGTTCAGTGTTCAGCCCATTTCTCAAGTTCTAGAAGTTTAAATGACCTCAAATGTTTTTACTTGAAAAGCCGAGATAATTTCTCAAAACTTTCATGGGTAAGGTTAGTTCAAATTCTGACATTGTCAATGATGTTTTTGGTAAACAAGATGATAAGGATTGTCACCAAGTCAAGATGTGGCCACCCACTTAATAATTAGTCATCAAATTAATAGTTAATTTTGGCTTATAAAAGAAGGCATTTGCAATACATTTAGGCATCCTGGTTTCCAGATCAAGTTCATGCTCTTACTTTCTCCCTTTGTATTTTTGTAAGTTTTGTTTTTGTTAATATCTTGTTTAATCCTTTCATTTCCTTTCCTTTACTTATTTAACTTTTATCTTATTTATGTTTCTTTCATTCATTATGTTTAGCTAAGTATATGCCAAGGTGAAAATGTTATACTAATGGTGTAAGGATAAGTATAATATAAACTTAACATGGACTTTAATGTTTGATACGAACATGTTTTGTATTTGTTATCTGGTCTACTCTTAATACTTTACTTGTTAAATGATTAGTTTGGATTTGTGTTGTATAACACTTGTGATAACAAATACTTGACACTTTCATAGCCTAACCGTATGGTATAACCGACACTTGTGCTATGAAAGAAACTTGATTTGTTGTTAATATAAGTTATAATCATGAATACTTAATAATATTTACAAGTATTAGCATTAATCAAATAAGATAACTAATGTAATCATGTTAACAATTTATAATCCAATTGGAACCTCTTTTGTGTGTGGTTTTCAATTGAGTGATAAAAAGAGTTTATACTATACTTGAGTAATAAAAAGAGTTTGAAATACCATTAGTGGATCATCTAGCCTTGATATTTATTTTTATCATTGATTGATCCTCAAATTGATCTTCCATCTTAAAGTTCTCATCAACTTCTTCTTTCTATTACTATTACTATTATTATTTCTAATATTGTTATTATTGTTGTTGTTGTATTATTATTGTTTATAATTTATATAATTAACCTATTTGTGGTTCTACCTCGATCTTGTTGGGTTATTTATTACTTTGACACTCTTGAACTTGGAAGAAGACATCAATTTTTTGATTATATCACACATCTATGATAGACTTCCAATCTTTTTGCATGACTGTTTTTTGTAAAAGTATTTTTACTTGTTACAGGCATGTGTGAATGAAAGAATTAGAGAACTCGCCTGATAATCAGACATTTGCTTTAAATAGCCAATAAATATCTTTAAAAATTTCATGATTTATTAACAACTTTAATCTTGCATAACTAGCACTGCAAATTTTTGTAATGGCATTCTAAGGCAGAGTGGAAAAATACTTTTTTAATTTTCTAAGAGTGGTATCCACTTTTAAATGAGAATTGGAGAAGAGATTCAAAGAAGTGAGAAAGAGCAAAGAATTGCATAAATATATACATAGATATTAGTTATTACAAGAAACTGAAAGAACAGACTTAAGTTACAGAGTATCGTTATCCGCTATTTGACTGGGGTGAGAGAGAGAGAGTAACAAAACAAAAGTTATACCAAAACAAAACACAAAACAATATGAGAAAAAGAAAAATCAATCTTTATATAGAGCATCACTCAATTCAACAAAGTCATTTTCAACTGAAAAATTATTAAAGTAAACTTTCAAACGATATCCTTTTACTTTGAAAACATTGTTATTATTTGGATTCTCGATATCGCAGACCCTATGTGGATAACATATTTCACAATAAAATGACCATTCCGTCTTGATCTTAGTTTTCCAGGAAATAAATGGAGCCGAGAATTATAAAGTAAGATCTTTTGACCAATATTGAATGTTGTTCTTAGTATTTTTCTTATCATGAAATTCTTTTATTATTGCTTTATGAATTCTTAAATTTTCATATGCATCATTTCTTATTTCTATAAGCTTATTTATTTGTAATTTTTACAGTTGACTAGCATCATCCAGATTTCAATTGAAAGCTTTAATAGCCCAATAAGCTTTATGTTCAAGTTCTATAGGCAAGTGACAAGGTTTTTCATAGATCAATCTATAAGGCGACATATCTTATGATGTTTTATAAGAAGTTCGAGAAGCCTAAACTACATCATTAAGCATTAAAGACTAGTCTTTTCTATTAGGGTTCATTGTTTTCTCCAAGATTTGTTTGATCTCTTTATTAGCAAGTTTTACTTATCCACTTGTTTGAGGGTAAAATAGGGTGACAACTTTATGTGTGATTCCATATTTTTTTCATTAAAAACTCAAATGACTTATTACAGAAATGTGTTCCCCTATCATTTGTCATGGCTCGAGGAATTCCGAATCAACTCAAAATATTTTTTTTTTAAAAAAACTTTATCATTGTTATGTGATTATTATTTCAACTTGAAATTACCTCTATCTATTTTGAAATATAATCTATTGCGACTAATATATACAAGAAACCAAATGATGAAGAAAATGGACCTATGCAATCTATACCGCAATAGTCAAAGATTTCAATGATAATAATAGGATTTAAAGGCATTATGTGATATTTTAAAATAGATCCTAACTTTTAACAATTTTCACAAGTCTGGCAGAGTACATGTAAGTCCTTGAATATGGTAGGCTAGTAAAATTCACTTTGTAAGATTTTTACAATTGTCTTTGTTGATGAGAAATGACCTCCACATGCCTTAAAATGATAAAATTTAATTACACCACTTACGTTATTATCAAGAAAACATCTCTGAAATATTTGATTAGGATAATATTTAAATAAATAAAGGTTATCCCAATAAAAGTTTTGCACGTAGCTCAAAAACTTTCTTTTTCCTTAGTTATCTAAATGAGCTGACAAAAATCCTAAAGCAAGAAAATTGATATTTTTAGCAAACCAAGTTATTAAACTAAAAAAAATAAAAATTCATCAGGAAAGTAATTATCGATTAGTGTAATGTTGGATGTTGAATCTATTTTCAATTTTGACAAAAGATCCACAACAACATTTTTTATACCTTTTCGTCCTCGATTGCTTCCTATTTGAAAGTAGCAAATATTTTATAAAAGTTTTGCACGTCGCTCAAAAACTTTCTTTTGCCTTAGTTATCTAAATGAGCTGACAAAAATCCTAAAGCAAGAAAATTGATATTTTTAGCAAACCAAGTTATTAAACTAAAAAAAAATAAAAATTCATCAAGAAAGTAATCATCGATTAGTGTAATGTTGGATGTTGAATCTATTGTCAATTTTGACAAAAGATCCACAATAACATTTTCTGTGCCTTTTCGTCCTCGATTGCTTCCTGTTTGAAAGTAGCAAATATTTTATAATCATGATTGACTTCTCTTTGTTTAGTCATGGCATGAGAAAATGAAAGTCCTAGTTTGCAATGTTCAGGTTTAACCTCTTCCTTACCCTTTGAGATTTACTCATCATTTATCTCACAAGGTTCAGAATTAGTTTTTTAATAACCTTAACACTGTGGAGAGTAATGACTAATTGAATTTGATCCATATGTTGGCTTCTAGAGCTGCTTACACTTGTATTATATTGCCCCTTGAGGTTTTGTTATGGAGATGAAAACTAAGAGTAAATATAAATTTTGCAAGAGTATCTTTAAAATCTATTATGCTTTTTGAGTGTTAATTATCTCTTACTTTTCAATGAATGTATACAAAGTTTCCTCAAGATTTCTTCTAGGAGGTGGAGCATAAGGAGGTGCATATCTATGAGAATTTTAGAAATTATGGTGTGCTTGAAATGATGGTTGTGAAGTTTGTACATCACTATTCTAACTAAAATTTGGATGATTTCTCCAACAAAGGTTATACGTTTGTGAGTATGGGTTATGATTGGGTCTTTGAAAACTATTTAAAGCATGAGTTTGTTTATAGAGGCATTCTTTAAAATATGGCAAAGTTGGATAATCATTGGTTGAGTGTTCATTAGTTTCACATATTTGACACATAATATCTTGAATGAATTTTAATTGACCACTTATTTTTAATTCCCGTGCCTTGATTTTTCTAGCTAAAGATGTAAACTTAACTTGGAAGTGATGATCTTCCCTAAGGTTATAATTTCTCTACTAGATGTATGAGGTTGAGTTTTACCCAATGCCTCATAAGTACTTGCGGTGTCTTAATTTTAATTATTTCCAGCTAGCGAGTCTAGGAACTTTATTGCTTCATCAGACTCTTTATCTTCAAATGTTCCATTACACATCAATTCAACAATTTGTCTATTTTTTGGTGTTAACCCTTTATAAAAATATAAAACTAATTTTCATATTTCAAAACCACGATAAGGGCAAGTATTAAGCAAGTCTCAATACTTATCCTAATATTAATAAAATATTTCTCTTGGTTTTTGAGTGAATGTAGTGTCTTTTGAAAGAGTTTGTTTTATGATATAGAAAAAACTTATCTAAAAATTATTATTGCATTTCATTCTAAGCACGAATGGGTCATAGTCTCAAATTTTGTTGTCATGTTTTAGCTTTATCTTTTAATAAAAAAGGAAAAAGTTTTAATTTGATTGTGTTCATGCTACAATTTAAGTTATTATAGGTGTTAAGACCTCCTCAAATTCCATTAAATGCAACTATGAATTTTCTAAATTTAAGCCATGAAAAAAAGTTAAAAATTGAATAATGTGTAGCTTAAAATGGAAAAGAGATGTATTAGGAGGGAAAACTATGCATAAGAGTGCACTTGTTCTTGTGGGATTCATATAGTCTCTAAGTGTTTTGACACGATTATTTTTATTATTCTCATTATAAAACGACTGATTAACTTCTTTGACCATATTTTTTGAAAATTATGAGGATACCCTATAAAGTCTACTACTTAATATACATGGTCAAATTTTCATGCACGTATAAGATGACAGTAAAAGGAAGAAAAAAAAGGGAAAAAATAAAATAAAAAAAGTTAGATAAAAGAAAAATGAAAAGAGTAAATAAAATAAAAATTATAATTTATATAGGAATTTACCTCTCTTTCAACGGCGCTAAAAACTTGACATAATCAAAAGATTGATATCTTTTCCCAAATGCAGGAGTGTCAAAGTAATAAATGACTTGGCAAGACTAGAGTCAAACCACAAGGATGTTAATTGTATAAATTATAGATAATAATAATATAACAAAAATAATAATAGTAATAGTAATAGCAATAATAAGGAGAAGAAAAAGAAAAAGAAAAAGAAAAAGTTAAAGAGAACTTTGAGATATAAGATTAATGTGAAGATTAAACAATAAAAACAAATGTCAATGTTGGAGTATCCACTAATGATATTTCAAGCAAGTATAATATAAATGAGACGACTAAATGATTGATATCTTCTCTCTCAAATGCAAAAGTGTCGAAGTAGTAAATAACCCGGCAAGACTAGAGTCAAACCACAAGGAGATTAATTCTATACATTATAGATAATAATAATATACAACAACAACAACAACAATAGTAATAATAATAATAACAATAGCAACAATAGTAGTAGTAGTAATAATAATAATAAAGAAGAAGAAGAAGAAGATGTTAATAAGAACTTTGAGATGAAAGATTAACGTACGGATTTAAACAATGATAACAATAAATGTCAAGGTTAGAGGATCCACTAATGGTATGCCAAACAAGTATAATATAAACTCTTATTATTCAATTGGAAACCACACCCAAAGAAGGTTCCAATTAGATTATAAATTGTTAACATGACTACATTGGTTATCTTATTTGATTAATGCTAATATTTATAAATCTCTTCGAGCATTCATGATTATAACTTATGTTAAGAACAAGTTAATTTCCTTTCATAGCTTAAGTGTCAGTTTTACCATACAGCATAGGTTATGAGAATGTCAAGTATTTGTTGTACCAAGTGTTATACAATATAAATCTAAATTAGTCATTTAACAAGTAAAGTTTTGAAAAGTAATCAATATAACAAATACAAAACATGTTAGTATCAACTATTAAAATTCATATGGAGTTTACACTATACTTATAATTACACTATTAGTGTAACCTTTTCATCTTAACATAATAAACTTAGCTAAACATAATAATAAAATAAATAAATGAATAAAATAAGAACATAAATAAGATAAAAGTTAACTAAGTAAAGGAAATGAAATAAAAGGCATAAATTTGATATTAATGAAAGTATAACATAAGCAATATAAAAATACAAAAAGAGAGAGCAAGAGCATGATTTTGATCTAGAAATGAAGATGCCTAAATGCATGGAAAATGCCTCTTTTTGTAGGCCAAAATTAGAAACTATTAATTTGATGACTAATTGATGAGTAGGTGGTGACACGAGTAAAAGATTGATGTCTTCTCCTAATTGTAGAAGTATCAAAGTAATAAATAATCCGGCAAGACTGAGGTCGAACCACAAGGAGGTTAATTGAATAAATTATAGATAAAAATAATACAACAACAATAATAGCAATAACAATAATAACAATAATAGTAATAATAATAGTAATAGTAGTAGTAATAATAGAAATAGTAGTAGTAGTAGTACTACTAATAACAATAATAAAGAGAAAAAGAAAAAGAAGTTGATAAGAACTTTAAGATGAAAGATTAACGTAAGGAATAAACAATGATAACAACAAATGTCAAAGTTATAGGATCCATTAATGGTATTTTAAACAAGTATAGTATAAACTCTTATTACTCAATTGAAAACCACACATAAAGGAGGTTCCAATCAGATTATAAATTGTTAACATGATTACATTAATTATCTTATTTGAATAATGCTAATACTTGTACATATTATCAGACATTCATGATTATAACTTATGTTAACAACAAATTAAGTTTCTTTCATGGCTCAGGTGTCGGTTATACCATACAGTATAGGCTATGAAAGTGCTAAGCATTTGATGTACTAAGTGTTATACAATATAAATCTACATTAGTCATTTAACAAGCAAAGTATTAAAGAGTGAACAAGATAACAACTATAAAACATGTTAGTATTAAATATTGAAGTCCATATTAAGTTTACACTATACTTATTCTTACGACATTAGTATAACCTTTTCACCTTGACATAATAAACTTAGCTAAACATAATGAAAGAAAGAAAAAATAAAATTAGAACATAAATAAGATAAAAGTTAACTAAGTAAAGGAAAAGAAATGAAAGATATAAACTTGATATTAATGAAAACAAAACCTAAACATTAAAAAAATAAAAATAGAGAAAGCAAAAGCATGATCTTGATTTGGAGACCAAGATGCCTAAATGCATGGCAAATGTCATTTTTTATAGGCCAAAATTAGGAACTATTGATGATTAATTGATGAATGGGTAGCCAATTCTTGACTTGGTGATAACTCTTATTTTTTTTCTACCCAAAATGTCATCGATAATGTCATAATTAAAGAAAATTTTCTCAGTTTTTCAAGAAAAAAAATGGAGGTTATTTGGACTTCTAAAACTCCAGATATAGGTCAAATACTAAACAGTGCGTGGCTGCAGGACATATTTAGACTTTTTTATTACTACTATAATTTGAACTTAAAAATAATCTTTTTAAATCTTGAGCTCCATATGAAAGTTATAGGCCAATGTCTTACCTTTCCATCCATATAAATTAGATCTAAATCTAAATCTACAACTTCATATATGATCTAATTACCGAACAGTGTTCCGGTTTGGATTGCACCAACATCTCTTTTCTGAGTTTAGCAATCTCTTTGTCCTTTCAATTTCAATTCTGAAATTCATCTATCATTCCTTTCATTTATCTGATAGGCCTGCATTTAAAATAAATATTTATTAAAAATTAAAGGTATCTTATATTATTAGATATGTTATTATAAAACATGCTTTAATTAAGAAATTATTGATACTTCAAGTGAAAAATAATAATAAAAAACCTTGACTTGGTGACAATCCTTATCTTTTGTTATCTGTTCAAAACATCATTGATAACGTAAGAATTGGAACCACTTGAAAATATGAAAGTTCTAGGAAATTATCTCAACTTTCCAAGGAAAAAAATTAAGGTCATTTGAACTTCTATAACTCTAGATATGGTCAAGCATTGAACAGTATGTGAGCTGTAGGACAGATTCAGACTTCTTCATTGTTGCTATATTTTGAACTTGAAAATGACCTTTTAAATGTTGGGCTCTTATAAAAGTTATTCGTCTATGTCTTACCTTTGTATCCATATAAAGTATACCTAAATCAAAGATCTACAACTCTAAATATGACCCAATTACTGAATAGTGTTCCGGTTTGGACTGTACCAACATCTCTTTTCTAAGTTTGACCATCTCTTTGTCCTTTAAATTTCAGTTCTTAAACTCATTAATCAATCCTTTTATTTATGTGATAGACTTGTATTTAAAATAAACATTTATAAAAAATTAAATGTATATTATATTATTAGATATTTTATTATAAAACATGTTTTAGTTAAGGAGTATTGATACTTCAGGTGCAAAATTATAATATAAAACCTTGATAAAAATGCACTTTTAAGTACTAATTAATAAACTCCTTTTATTACCAAGTGAAAACCACACACAAATGAGGGTCGAACTAGATTATAAATGGTTAACATATTACATTAGTTATCTTATTTGAATAATACTAATACTTGTAAATATTATCAGGCATTCATGATTATAACTTATGTTAACAACAAATGAATTTCCTTTCATAACACTAGTGTAGGTTATACTATACGGTTGGGTTATGAAAGTGCTAAGTATTTGTTGTAACAAGTGTTATACAACATAAATTTAAATTAACCATTTAACAAGCAAAGTATTAAAAGTAAACAAGATAACAAATACAAAACATGTTAGTATCAAATATTAAGGTCCATATTGAGTTTACACTATACTTATTCTTACCTTATTAGTGTAACCTTTTCACCTTCACATAATAAACTTAGCAAAACATAATGAAGAAGAGAAATATAAATAAACATGATAATAACATAAATAAGATAAAAGTTAACTAAGTAAAGGAAAAGAAATGAAAAGCATAAAAAAGACATTAATGAAAGAAAAATTTAAACATTACAAAAATACAAAAATAGAAAGTAAGAGCATGATCTTGATTTGAAAACCAAGATGCCTAAATGCATGACAAATGCCTCCTTTTATAGGCTAAAATTATGAACTATTGATTTGATGACTGATTGATGAATGGTTGACCATATCTTGACTTGGTGACATTCCTTATGTTCTTGTGTGAATAAAACATCATTGATAACATCAGGATTTGAACCAGACTTCAAAATGAAAGTTCTAAGAAATTATCTCAGCTTTTTAGGAAAACAAAAATTAAGGTCATTTTAACTTCTAGAACATAAGATATGGGCTCAACACAGAATAGTTTTTGAGTTGTATGATAGATTCAGACTTTTATGTTGTTGCTAAGATTTAAACTTCTAAACAGTAGAATTGAGTCTTGACTTCAGCATAAAAGTTTTAGGCCTATATCTTAGCTTTCCATTCATATAAAGTAGACCTAAATATGATATCTACAGCTCTAGATATGACCCAATTACCAAACATTGTTCTAATTTGGACTGCACCAGCATCTCTTTTATAAGTTTGACCATCTCTTTGTCCTTTCAATTTCAATACTTTAACTCATCAATTAATCCTTTTATTTATGTGATAGGCCTGTATTTAAAATGAACATTTACCATAAATTGAAGGTACCATATGTATCAATTTGTTATTATAAAACATGTTTTAGTTAAGGAGTTATTGATACTTTAAGTGCAAAATGATGATATAAAATCTTGATAAAAATACATTTTTAATAACTAATCAATAGAAAATTTTCTCTTTGTAATGTTAAAACCAAATTGAATATTAAAATTCTCCCCCACCTTTTTTTTTTTATAAAATATCTCCTCCTAAATAAAGCACATCATATATAGATTCTTAATGTTAAGAGCATTCTTCATAATGCAATAATGATGACTAAACATTCAAAACATTAAATTCATAAAAAAATATATGAAACATCATATGCATATTTCATACAACCATATGAATAAAATCCATAGGATGTTCATAATAAAAAATAAAAATAAAAATCATGACTAATATGAGAAGAAAGATCAATCATCACCATCATTGTTATCATCTTTATTGCCATCATCTTTTTCATTCATAATATCATCGATTTCATATGTATCAAGTCCTCCAATACCACCACTTAGGTGGTTAAGTTGCATCCAATGATACATAGTATCCACTCTTTTATAGATACCACTGAATCTTCTATTAACCTTAACCATATCTTGATGAAATTTTGATGTCCCAATGAAATGTAGTCATATCTCCATGAAAAGCTTTCATTTGCCTAAGCATCTCACTTTGCATATCATGAATTGATTGCAAAGTGATTGGTGAGACACTTAATGAACCTTCTTTAAAGGTTGATTGAGGTTAATAAAAAGATATTAATTATAAAAACAAAGGTTGCTAACCTATATTCAATGATCTTTGTCTTGGAGCTAATTCTAATTTTCCAACACTTAACTCATTTAAAGGATTATATATCCACACATTATCAACATAAATCATTCATACTTTTCTTAAATTATATAGCATTGTATATATGATCTCTCATAATATATTTACCATCCTTATATTCTAAAACATTCATATCAAAAGCAATAAAAATCTTAGTTAAGATAGCCTTATACATTAAAGCTCTTTTTTCCCTTCCTTTAATGACATTTCCCATGTGTTTTAAAAATAAATAGGCTATATCAAATAGCTTTCCATTATAATATAAGCCATTATCTATAAATCCATGAATTTTAATTCATCCTTATACCTTTTTTTAAACAAATAGGTAGATCAAATTATTTATTAAATGCAATAAAAATATTTCACAACATAAAGGCATTGCAATAATCCTCTCACTATCATCCAAAATTCTTCAAAATGCTAATATTATTTGATCTAGGGAGGTTAAGGTATTTGGTACCTCAATAAATTGATGGGAGGTATAAATTCTAGTAATGTGTTCCTTGGGTATCTCCAAAATTTGAGTTAAAACATTAGAGTTCAATTTTATTTTGATACCATAAACAAAGCTACTTAGATAAATATCATCTCTCTTTTTCTTAACACTTAAATAAGCATAAAACATCCTAATAACATTATCATAAATCATGGCATTTATGCTAACTATATCCTTCTAACCAATGTTCTCCAAATAATTTATTATATTCATTTTACTAAAGTCATACCAATCTACGTACCTTGGTAGAGCTATTTATCAAGATTTAAAATTTTATTGTATCTTTTTTTAACTTTTTTAGAGACAAAAAGGTTGTCATCCAAACTTTGAACATTCCTCCTTAAAGGGATCTTAACTCATAGTAGTGTTCTTTACAAGATTTTTAAAAGCATATAAGGTTTATGTTTTTTATATTGTGAGACTTTGAATATAAATTAATCAAATGTAATTGGTTCTAAAGTGTTTTGGGTTAGGATTTACTATTTAATTGAAGTTTAGAACTTTTAGGTATCAATTTTGGAGGTTTAGGGTTTATAGAAAAGAAAGAAAGGCTATGAAAATTGCAAAAAATGATCTCGCTATTTTAACTACTGTATAAAATCATGATTTTTCATGTTTTCACTCATTTCTTTCATGATTTAATACTACTTGATTCTAAACATATTTCTACATATGAATGATGATCAAAACCTCAAAAAATCCACATTAAACGACTTGAATTTTATAATTGATCAATTCTTATATTGCTCAAGTTTCAAACACATATATGCACAAACAAAGAAAATATATAGATCAAGTTTGAGTGTTGTTATCATGCTTCTAGTGTGACATACCAATATTAAATAAACTAAAATAAATGAGCTAAGGTTTAGATCACTAACCTCTAGTGGTAGTTTCCTACTAGGTTGAATGACATTATGATTTATTGTTGAAAAGCTTGTCCATGCTCTTACAAATCTTGTGAGATATATCCTCTTAGTGGTTGATGATGATAACCATACTGTGGATGAAATCTTGGCATTGGCATCATATACCTTTGACCTTCGTGTGTCAGGTATGCATTTTTTCATGGCTTTATGCATTGTTGAGGTTAATACACATTTTTTCTTGGTTTTTAATTTATATTTTGGACCATATGATTTATCTTTACAAAAGACCTTGTGTTTATATATCTTAGTTGTCTTCCCATGTGTCTTTGGGATTGAGGCCTTAAACATAGTTGTGTATCTCTCCTCACATTATTGTTATTGAATAAGGGCGTATAATTTCTTTTGTTGTCATTCTTTCAATGCAAGTTTCTTCAAACTTGTTGTTTGTAGATGTAAGACTTTTCTTGTCTTTGTTATTAGTTTGTTCTTTGCAAGTTGTCTTTTAAATTTTGATATTTGGATTGAGGCCTTCCTTGTTTATGGCATGTGTTCCTTATTTGTTAGAACATTTTCCTTGCTTCTTCATTTATGAAATTCCTGTGAAAAATATTTTTAGATACCCTTTTAATATTAGGTTCTTATTTGTTAAGCATTGTACCTTTCAGCATCTACAACATATTATTAGTAATATCATTTTTCTTTAATATATAATAATAATAATAATAATAAAATAATAATAATAATTATAATAAATAACCTTTCCTTTTACAAAAATCATATATAGAAAAACAACTATACATGTTAGATTAATTAACATACTTATTCATGTTTTGTTTTTCTACACCATTTAAACCTAAACCATTTTTATTAGACTTTTGTTTTGTCCTCCTAGTAGAACATCCAAGTTAGTTTTACCTTGATTAAACTTGGTTAAAGTCGAAGTCAAGTCTTTTTGTTTTCTAATATCATCATTTTCAATTTTCAAATCCTCTACAGATAATGAACAACTAGTAATACCATATAGTGATTCATTTACTTACATTACTTTATTATATTTTTCAAGCAAACCATTATTTTTATTTTTTTAGATTTTCATGCATCTTTTTCAATGAACTATATTTAGATCCTTACTTTTTAAGTTTACCATATAATGAATCAAAGGCATCATTTAGTTCATCATAAGAGGGTTGGTTTCATTATTTGAAGAATATACTTTAGTTTTGCTTTCAATTGCCATGAAGCACATGTTTGCCACTTTCTTTTTTTCATCACTAGAGCTATAATCCAAATCATCACTCCATGTAGCTTTCATTGTTTTTTTATGATGATGATTCTTCCTTTTGTTTTGAAGAAGTGGTAATCTACTTAGACATGTCTTTTTTTGTTGCATTTGAAACATCTTTAAAGTTCCTTGTTTGAATTTTCTCTATTCTCATTTTTCTTAAAATTTAAGAATCTTTTGTCTCTTTATTTCTTTCTTAGGAAGTTTCGGGATTGTCTTGTGATTAGTCAATTTCTTCTTCATCATCATTATCATGATGTACAATTTTGAATGCCAAAATCTTCTTTGGATTTAGTTTCTATTCTTGTTCATCCATGGTGATTTCATATGTTATTAAAGAATTGATAATCTCCTCAAATGAAAGTTTTATAAGATCCTTGACTTCTTGAATTACTGTCACTTTAGCTTCTCATGTCTTTGGCAAAAAGTTGAGAATTTGCTCAAGATATTGATATTAGTACAAGTCTTATCATGATCATCCATACTATTAGTGATAGTTGTTATTCTAGTAAACATACTAGTTAAGGATTCATTTGGAAGTCTTTTGAACAACTCATATTGATGTACAAGTATATTAATTTTGAATCTTTTAACTTGATTAATAACTCCACGAGTTACTTCTAAACCATGCTAAGTAACCTCAGTATTTTGACAAAATTATATTATATTACACTTACTTCTACTTGAGGCACATACAAAGTATTCATAACTTTAACATCTATAAAAAATAATATTTTTATCCTTGTTGGTATGCTCACTTCTAGATTTAGAAAATATTATATCATTTTAAATCTTAATAAGCTTGTGTGGTTCAATTTAAATAAATAGATGGAAGAAATATAATCATCATAGCTTTTCAATAGACATAGTCATTACTATTAAAGAAAGATGAACTAAAGGTTGATGATCGTTTGTTTTAAACATTAAAACTAAGCTTTAATACCATGATATTAATATGATTTATTAATATCTTGGGATTAATTAAAGTATATAATTTATCAACAAAACCATGATAGTAATATAATAAGTTAAAATCTAATTTTATTAAATTAATCAGTACACTTAGATTTATCAAATTTCACTAAAACACTAAATTATCAACCAATTTTTTTGTATTTTATAGCTAATATTATTATTTTATATGTGATTCAGTATAATCTATAATTTAACCAAAATCAACACCAACTTTTTTTAAATAATTTTGTTCATTTACGATCAATAACAACCTGAAATCATTGATCATTTTACAAAATAACATAATTATCAATTTAAATTGTATCTAATTAACCTAATTTTTATTTCAAAACCCTAACATTCTATAAAATTAAATTAATATATATATTAGCACAAATTACATCAAATTAATAAAAAAAAAAGTGTTCAATATCCCTCTAAATAATGAATATAGGTGGTTATGGTGACCGATGAGGTTGTTTTGGCCAAAAATGATCGATTCACGGTGGAAAGAGAGAGGGATAGTTAATGATACAGGCTAGAGAGAGTTAGGTGATCTTGTGTTGTCATGGGTGTGTTTCATGATGGGAGAAAAGAGAGAAAACAGAAGGTTGCTGATTGTGGTAAGAGGGAAGGAGTGGGTGGTTGTGTGGAGAGAGAGTGAGCAAGAAAGACAAAAGAGAAAAGGAAAGAAAAAGCCTCCGAGTATAAATTTCGAATGAAATTGTAGATAACAAATACAAAATAAGAGTGGTGGATGATATTCATGATTCGTGTATTGCAATTACGCCAACATCAAACAATTTTGTCCATGACTTTCTTGTTATAATTACTAACTGCGACCTCTAAAACTGTACTATATTTTTAAATATTAAAAAAAAACTCTTGCTCCATTATCATTTCATCAAAAGCGTCTCCAACGCCAATGTCAAATCACCCTACTTCTCTTACGACTATTCAAGTTCCGAACAAAACAAAATTATTAACTCTTCAAAATAAGGAAAGAACATTCAAATCTGGAGCGTTGGCGCCGGCAGCATCCCTACCTCTCTCCGTGTCTCCCACCTTAAATTTTTCCCTGGGGGCTGGGAGCAGCCCATGTTTTTTTTTTTTATTAAGGGTCAACCCAGAATCATGAAAGATCATCGAGCTCGCTTCGAATTTGCACGCGTACTAAATATATGCATCTTCCTTTCGTCAGCACTTGCACAAGCATTATAAAAAGAGAAGAAAAACCCCTCTTGATTTTCGAGGAGGAATCGGGAAACTACGGCTGGCTGGACGAGTGGGAAACGGAGAAAGGGGCCACTGTTTGTTTGCTTGTTTAGTACGCTTTCTGACGTTGGATTTTCCCACAGCCAAAGTGGCAAATAAACGTACGTGGCGCACGCCTTTCGCGTCGCATCTTCTAACCCACACGCGTTCTTCTCCCCGCGTATTCTCTAGAATGCTCTCCTCTTATAATTAAATATCAATATTATTTTTTACAAAATCAAAGTTATGTTTGATTATTATTTTGGAAAAAAAAGAAAGATAAAAATATAAAAATAATTTTATAATAAATCCTTAAATATTAAAAATAAAAATATAAAAAAACATTTTTATTATACTTTTAGCGTCTTTATTTATTCTAATAAGTCAAACATTATTATATTTAATTTTTTTGAATTATGATAGTTAATTTTTTATATTTTTAAATTATTTTGATATAATTATTTAAAAATAAATTTAAAAAAATAAAAAAATATTTTTTTTAATTTATTTATAAAAAACACATAAAAAAAATGTCCGACCTTCTACCACGCAATCCAAGTTTAGCGGCCTCTCATTGAATGGTTTGATCTTTGCAAGAGGTGGGACAGGCGCGAACACGTGCAATGCTGGCTTTAGGGTCAAGTTTGGTTTTTTCCTCCCGTGACCATTATTTTTATCAAATTTATTCTCTCTCTCTCTCTCTTTTTTTTAAGAAAAATATTAATTACATAAACATTAGTTAATAGAGAGAGACAGTGCAACTAACTATTACTTTTCCACGTAAGGTTCATGTTTGATATAGGTTGAGGTTCTTAAAAAGGTTTTTTTTTAATAAGATATGAAAAATATAACATAGATTTGAATTGTAAATTTAAATTGTAAAATAACAAATAATATTTTTAATTATATATATATTGATAATGCTAGTTAAGAAATTAAATTACATTAAAATTTAATAAAATGAGTCAACAATATTATAATCAATGAGTGATTTAAATAAAATGAAACAATATTATAATAAATGAATGATTTAAATAAAATGAAAAAGATAGTTAATAAAATAAAAAATTAATGATATAAAAAAATAAAAAGTCTCAAAATAAAATTTCATAATATAAGACAATCACTTAAAAGTTGGAAACACATATGAACTTAGTGACAACTTAATTATTCCTATCATTATAGGTTTTTTTGATGTTGCGAGCTAATAAGTTTAAATTAGTAATTAACTAACATAAATTTAATAATAAAATAAACCCCTAAAACATGTCTAATACACTAGAAAAAAATTCAAATTAAAAATAATTATTTAAAATTAAATAAATAAAAGAGAATAATAAAAAAGTCTTCATGTTATAATTTTTTCATGTAGTTTGAATCTCTATTTTTTGTATATTCTTAGTAGATTTAAGTCCTGATTTCAAACATATTGATTTCTCTTGTTTGGATGAATTATTGGATTTATAATATGTAGTTGGAAAATTTTAGATGTTTAGTTTTTATTCCAACTTTAATAGAATCAAAATTTCACCAGTAGCTCTAAATATGTCATAAACAATACACAAAAGTTTTATTTGACAATATTAGTTTACTAACTTTAACCCTCTAAAATATTATATTTCCTAACTTTATTTGACTTAAAAATTTACCATAATATATGTTTATGTATCTAATATTTGCCTGTAAATTTTTAACTTTATTTAATATATGGTTTGAAGTGATATGTTCAATCTCGTAAAACTAGTCAGTAGATATTTTAAGATCAAATTTGAATCTGAGTTGGTTCATATCATAAATTTAATAAATTCATAAAATTAGACTGATTTTACATGAGTTAAGTTCGATTTAGCATGTTAGATATACATTAATTTAAAATTATAAGATTTTATAAATAACTTGTGATTTTAATATCCTTAATATAGGTGTAAAGATATTAAATTTAACTTTTATAAAGTTTGAATAATGTTTAATCAATAAAAAAGGAAGGCTTTTTAAGTAAGGATAAAATTTACTATTTAAATGGAAAAAAAATAGGATTAAGTTTTACCTTGAAATTTAGTCCCTTATTATTTTAATTTAGATTCATAATCTCTCTTGTTTTTATTGTGAAATATAAATAAAAAAATATTTTTTTTTGCATTGTTTTTTCTCCCATCATCTAGCTATTTCTTTATTTCCATTAATAATTCTTCTTCCAAATTATTAACATGTAAACTTCTTAAAAACCAATTTTTACATCTTGATAAGTATTATAATAATAATTCATTTCATTTTTCAACTTTATACCAAACCCCGTCAAAATATTAAGATTGTAATGACTAATGCATCAGATTAAAATAGTAGATTAACATTACGTAGTCATTTTAAAGGAGAGATCCTCAATGACAGTAGATGCACGGAAAGCTTTAGTTATACTTTGATTATTTTCGAGGTATTTCTATAGTAGTTTTTGAATAATAAAAATAGTTTTATTTTTAAATGAATTTAAGGGCAGAACCCTACATTACATTAATTAGATTATATATATATATCTTCTGGAAAAAGAGTCATGCATTTTTTTTTTAATTCAGAATGTCCAGATTAGCTTAGTCCATCACAACTAATTTTTAAATTTATTAAATATCCTATAAATTTAATAAACAAATAAAATACCACAAAAATAATAAATTTATATATGAAAAATCAAACTCAAATATTAAAATAAATAAACCCCTTCCATGACTGCCAGGCCACTAACTCAATTGCTGATCACATCTCTTTCATTACACGGTAGGATGGAACCAATACGTGAATTTACCGATTTATATAAAATAAAAAAGAAAAGAAGAGAGCATCTCACCGATTATACCAGAATTGATGCTGACAAGGGTGTTGTTGTTTTTGAACTTTTGGGATTTGTCAAATTACAGATCAAGCCGTGGTACAAACTGTAGCCGAGAACCCGGTTGTCGTTGTTCGTATTTGAATCTTTCTTTATATTTGATTAATTTATATCTTCTTTTCCGTTGGTTTTGGATAAAGCCCTTAGCCTTTTTGACCGCTCTACATTAATGTCAGACTCGGTCAAAACAATTCCACTCACCATCCTCCTTTTCTTATAACTGCCAGCGCCACCTGTTTTTTTTACCCTAGCATCTTTCTCCTTTTTAACTGCCAAACAAGAAGGTTTTTTTTCTTAAAGCAGCAGCAGAAGGACCGCTGTACAGTACCTTACAGAACATCCCTCGTGATTCTCTCAACGAAAACTTCTCACATGAAAATAGTCCACACCTCGGCCGCCAACGGTGATGACACCATCTACAAGACAATCGAAGTGGCTGTTATTGACCGACGCGATCTCACTCCACCTCCGGTGTTTCCTTTTCCTGTTGTCGGAGACGAACTTAATCTTATTCCACCTATAAACTTTGCTATGGTAGATAATGGCATCTTTAGGTCTGGTTTTCCTGACTCTGCTAATTTCTCTTTTCTCAAAACACTCGGCCTACGCTCTATCATGTAAGCATTTCCTTCCTGCTTTTCAGTTAGGTGTTTTTTGCGTGCGTATACTATGGATGAATGGAGCTAGGTTTTTCTTTCGGCAGATGTCTATGTCCCGAGCCATATACAGAGGCGACCACGGAGTTTCTAAAGGATGGTGGAATCAGACTCTATCAGTTTGGGATCGAGAGTTATAAGGTAGTTTAAGCTAAATCAATCGTTGTTTTGATTGTTCCCCCCCCCCC